>WSTG01000063.1:0-37975 GCA_019616325.1 Ceratobasidium sp. 394 | reverse complement strand
CACCGGCAACCGGGGCACCAGGAGCAGGGCCGACCTTGACTTTCTTCATCGGGGAGCCGCGCTCGTCACAAATTTGGCGCTTGGACTTTCCGGCCTTAGGGCTGGAATAAGGCGCGGTCGGGCCATTGGTCATCGTGATGTAAACGACGGACTCGAGCTTGATGTTGGCAATTTCCTCGTAGGTCGAAACCGATGCGAGGGTGCCCTGAATCGAGACCAGGCGATCGACAGCGGGAGGCTTCACGTTCTCGTAGCGTTTCGTGTCTGGCACAGAAACTTCGATGTTGAAGACCTTCTGGCTCTTGGACTAGATTGGGGGTCGGCAATGAGTCTTCATTGAAATAGAGGAAACGACTGGCACTCACAATGCGATCGTAAAACCCGACCTCAAGGAACCAGCTCCGGCCAATAGCGTTCTTGAGAACACCGATGGGAAAGACGGAGCTGGGAGGATAGGAGATCTTCGGCTCCTCCGGGCTATCCTCGTCGTCGGGCTGGACTTCGGTCTCAAGCTGTGGCATCGACATGACCCACATCATACTGGCAGCAACGTGGCCCTCGTCATCACCAGGCGGGAAAAACAAGTTTCCAACGCAAAAGACGGTGGATCCTGGCGTGAGAGGGCCATCCTCAGACCAGTGGTCTAAGTAACCATGTTAGTGATCGATAGTGAGAGGAGTTCGATTCGGCGTGAGCTTACAAACGGGAAGAGTAATTGGCCCATCTTTCTCTAATACAAAGTTGCATCGAGAGCAAATGGCGTAGGGCTGATTGGCGTCGGGGGAGTGCGAGTCAACGACATTGACGATAGCTTGGAGAGAGATATAGCGACTAGGAACGGGCATGGTTGTTGAGTCAGGGGTGTATGCGCGCTGAGAGAGGCGAATGCTGGTGCAGAATACTTGGGGGCAAGAGTGTCGGTATTTATACAACTGACACTCTGAGAAAGTTTTGCGCGGGTCGGCAGAGCTACTCGAGAGCTCGAGGGCAGAGGACGGCAATCGCTATTGTTTTGTCAGGTGTGCTGAGCATCCAAGCAGCGTATGACAAAATGCCAAGCCGCAGAAGACGTGAAGTTCCAGAGAGCAGAATTTCTCGTCTGGAGGAGAATACAGGAATAGAACGCAGTGATGTCGTGATTTCAGCCTTACTGCTTGATTTTACTTAATTAGGACAGTCGCTCCAGGCCCTTATCAAAGTCTATGTGGATCGGGCAGTTCCACGCCAGAGGAGTTCAATCACAAGCATAGGACAATGCAGATTCATGCCTGGAGCTTCCTAGTATACAGCAAAGGCAGAGTCAGAAAATTTGCCTTGGATTAAGCGAGCCAACTAGGTTGCAGCAATTCCAAAGTCTCAACAATCATGCCGCCTCTTCATCAGAACTTTCTCGATCATGAGTCGAGGACAATAGATGAACAATATCACGCGACCATGCTTGGTTTGACAGCCTAGCGAAGGCAGAATAGGAAGTGGAAACTTGGGAATGAGAATCATACAACCTAGAACGATATGAGAATGATAGCATAGAGCTTTATTGCTTCAACATTGTATTTCTCCGTGCCTGGAGTTCGTTGGTATGTGATAGTTAGTGTACGTGCCACAGTAGAGATTGACAATCGTTGCAGATTATTGTCTCCTTCCCCTACTTAAGATTGATTCTGCTACGTTAAGCGACACAGAATGTGAGGGGCTCAGCAAGCATTGGCTGGATGTAATCTCATTCAATTGTTAGGGATTCCGACGCAGTTGTAATGGAGAGGGCTGCTGGCCTTTCTAAAAACGAAATTGTGGAGTCCGCAAGGCCATTTCGATTCTCGGTTGCAGCATCTCGCAGTCGGCAAAAGATGTTGGAGGAACTCTTGGGTGCCCCAGGTGAAGTCAAAGCCAGAGTTTGCGAAGCTGCAGTCAAAAAACGCGAGGAATGCATTCGTAGAAAACGTGCACACTATACCCAAACTAACAGTCAACGGGCTGCGAAAAAGGCTCGCACCAACCAACAGGGCGAAGCTGCAAATACTCCCATGGATGAGGCGCCACTGGACCCTCTAGACGACACCTTGCTGGGTAGTTATCTCACGGAAGGCTCGGGGAACAAACAAGTGCGCGATGTAGACAAGTTCTTGGATCTACCAACCGAGGAGCAGCTTCGGGACTGTTATCGGTCCTTTCTTGATGCGACCTCTAGCGAAGCTCTGGTGCAGGGCGTATGCGCATCATGTGCCCGACGATTCTTCCAGCGTGAGCTCACTCGGGTGGACTACCTAACACTAGAGAATCGGGCGCTACTTGTACCGGCAACACCTCATTTTGCTCATGTCTTGACCGAGGGAATGCTTCTTGAAACTTCTGACTTGGCAATCGGCAACGGCAAAGTCATTGGCTGGATCTGCAATCACTGCCATTGTGGCCTCAAACGCAATCACCTCCCTGCATATACACTCGCTAACAACATGTGGGTCGGTGTTACCCCACCTGCCCTTGCTTCCTTGACTATCCCTGAACGTCTGCTGATTGCGCTTCACTACTCTCGTGGCTTTATATTCAAACTGTACCCAAGGGGGCGTGGGGGCGACCACCCAGATGCGCTTCAGATGGCGCTCCGAGGGAACGTAACGACTTACACGGCTAATGTCCAAGACGTTGTTCAGATGCTCGAGGGGCAACTTATGCCTCGCACTACGTCAATCTTGCCATCATTGATAGCTATTGCTTTCGTCGGGCGGACACGAGTTATCTCATCTCGATTCAAATCATTATTCCGGGTTAGACGATCACTTGTTCATCAAGCCCTTCTTGAGCTCAAATACCAGACGCGGCATCCGGGCTATTGCGACATTGAAATCAACGCTAATGCGTTAGATTCTTTGCCTGAAAATGGCATTCCTGACGAGATATTGGCTACGATACGATACGAGGACAATGAAGGGATCGTGGAGAAGGAGAGTGCGGGTTATGTTCCCACCGAATCGGAAGAATTTTGTAAGCACACATACATATGCATATAATCTGTTATTTGCTCACTCCTCTGTTCAATATCGACATACAGCTTTAGATAACCAACTTCAACAGGCCCAAGATGGGGAAATAAATATGGATGAAGCGACCGTCGAAGGTGAATTGGGAGAAGCAGGTCAGTAAAGCTAACCTTGGCTGGAGAATCACTAACTAACCGAATTTTCAGACGTGATTCCGCTTGAATATTCTGGGACATCGGCAGCAGACGGCTCACATATTACCCCAAAGGAGCTTATGTTCAGCGCTATCAAGAACCTACACGAAGAACTCGGACACCAAATGCTCCACGAAGGAGGCTATGCTGTGCGACATGGCGGTTTTGCTCGTGACTTTGGTCAGCCACGCCCAGGCAACCAAGAATGCTCATCAGAAGACACCGGGAATCCATCAACCTCGGCATTCCCCTGGCTTTTCCCCTTTGGCGTTGGAGGTATCGAAGACAAACGGTTAACTCCTGTGTCGTTTTCGGCGCATGCTCGATATCTCATGATGCACTGTGATGATCGGTTCCGAAAAGACCAAGTGCTCCCATACTGGGTGCTGGGCATCCTTCAGAAGCGGCAGGCTATGGGCGCTGTTAAACTGGTGATGAATCGGCGAGACTTTGACCGTGTATCGTCCGTGCTTTCTGGGCTCACCGAAGACGATTTACGCAAGGCCGCGGAGGAGGAGGAGGCTGGCACATCAAGCTCGAGCCCGAAGGTTTCTTTGCTCCGAAAGATGGTACAGATCACGATGCAAAAAATTATGGGCAGTGATGCCTCACGAGCCTTGAACCGAAGCAAGATATGGTCAACCTCGCTGTACTTGAACCCGGCAAACCTCTGGATGACACTCAACTTTGTTGATCGCCATGACCCAATCTGTCAGGTCTTCGCAGGCGAGAATGTCAACATGGAGAGGCTGGACGACACAATTCATCTGTCGGCACATCAACGGGCAAAAAACGTCGCCGAGGATCCTTTTGCCGCATCAAAATTCTTCTTCTTCCTTGCGAACACGATCCTAGAAACACTATTCGGGTTCTCCCCAAGGGCAAGGCTTGACGAAGGACGTATGGGCGCACTGGGACTCGGAAATGCTTATTTTGGCGTCGTCGAAGCTCAAGGCCGCGGTAGTCTACACCTCCATATGTTGATGTGGTTGAAAAACTCGCCGAATGCTGAAGAGATTGTATCAAAGCTGCAGTCCGAGCCTTTTCGGAACAAAATCGTCATGTTTGTCAAGGCAAATATTCGCTCGCATCTCGACAATCTCACCGAAAATGTTCTTTCGACAATGGAATCAACTCCTGGTCTCGCGTGGAGTCGACCTCCCAATCCTGACGGTCCTGGGTTTAACGAGGAAATGCGACTATTAGAAACAAGGCTGGTTCGATCACAACAGTTCCATACATGCGGCCCAAACACTTGCCTGGTATACGACAAATCCAAACGGCATATGGTGTGCAAGCGCCGAGCCCCCTTTCCACTTTCGCCAGACGACATGGTTACGGAGTTGGGCGAGGTCCGGACAAAGCGGCTGATTGGACAACTAAATGCTTGGTGCCCTGCAATATTCTATGGCGGCCGCTGCAATAACGACATCAAGTTCCTCACTAACGGGGCGGAAACACGCAGTATCTCCTGGTACACCACCCATTATGCGACCAAGAAGCAAGGACGTTCGTTCAATAGGTCTGCTATCCTGGCCAGGACCTATCTGTATAACGAGCAGAACATGAAGGATCCAGAAGACTCACGGAAGAAAAACCAGACTTTTATCCTTCGATGTGGGCTCTCTCTGAACCGGGAAATGGAGTACTCGAGTCAGCAAGTTATGGCGCTCATCATGGGCGATGGTGACACAATCCACTCGCATACCTATACTGCCATCTATTGGTCTAGCATTGTGCGTGCCATCAAAGACGTACATCACGAGCTCGATCCCAAGCACACGGAGATTGTTCAATCACAAACTGTGAGTATATGCGCGATTAGAGAATCAAACCAAGACTGAAATATTGTTAGCAACAATCCGAGAAAAAACCAGACGAGGATCAGGTAAAGAGCTACACCATGATTACTGCATATAGTCTGACCTAGTGACTACAAGGCTCTGCATCGCATCGGTATACGTGGAGATGGCTCCATATATCTTCGTTCACAGCTGGACGATTACCAGTACCGAAGTCCGGACCTTGAAGAGGTCAATTTCATTGATTATTTCGTCACCACCTACGAAGAAGGCACCCGCACTTACCAAGATGACGACTCTAACGAGTACGGGGAATCTGCACTGGCCCACCGACGCGGTCGCCGAAAACACCAGCGGTTTCTCTATCAGTCCAACCACCCACGTGCGACAACTGCACAACGAGTCCTACGCCCAGATCGGCATCGGAACCTGCCTGACATTATTGGACCATGGATCGAACGTAATGATAACGAGGCAACTTACGATCTCCACTGCGCTTCGGCCCTTGCGCTGCTGAAGCCTTGGCGAACTCTTGCGGATCTCAAACCCAGCTCTCAATCGTGGGCAAATGCCCTCGAGGAGTTCTTAGCTAGTGCCGATGACAAACCTCGATGCATATACGCGAACATTCAGCACTACTATGAATGCCGGGATTCAGCCGACAAAACTGCAACCAACGACAGCAAAGAGGAAAACGTACACGAAGACGAGGTTGTGACCCAAGAGGAACTCAGCGAACTAGTCAACGGAGTCACCGTCGAGAAGCTGCTCATATCGGATCGCAAACGGAAGGAGCTCGCGCATGCCGATGCAGCCACAGCAATTGGAGAGTCGTTAGGGATGTTTGCAGGTCCCGAAACTACCCATACATTATCCAACAACACAGACGTCGCCCATGTGCAGGACTACGAGGATGTCGAAAAGTGGACGAACGCGCTGAGGGAGATAGGATCAGAGCGGCGTCGAACGAGCAAGGGCGTCAGTGGGCCAGTGGCAGATCAAGGAGGAGTCGACCAACTATCTATGAATCCTCAATTGGGCACACCAGCGGATCCCTCAGTCACATACGAAAGCATTCTTGCATCCCCACCCCAACTCGATGTCGATGTGTCTATGCTATCGCCCGAGCAACTGCAAGCCTATCAAACCGTCATAGATCACGTAACAAGGATGGCCTCGGGTGAAAACGTACCGCAACTCCTCATGCAGATCCAAGGCGAGGGAGGTACCGGGAAGTCTCTCGTCATAGCCAAAATCACCGAGTATTTTGTAAAGATGGGGCTGGGCGATATCCTCCTTCGGTCCGCGTTGACTGGGATTGCAGCATCTTTAATCGAAGGATCAACTTTGCACTCGCTTGCATTGTTACATCTAGCCTCAAAACATCTGTCAAAAACCTCTATCGAGCGACTATGCGCAACCTGGGGACCGGTTAAATACCTGATTATTGACGAAGTCTCCATGGTATCCAAGGATATGCTATACCTGATTTCGAAAATGATCGGGATTGGGAAACAGGTCGCTGGCGAGAACAACAGTACGGTCGCATTCGGGGGTATATGCGTTATCCTGGTTGGTGACTTTCATCAGTTTCCACCAGTAGTCGGCGTAGGCCAGGGGAGGGGGGCGTTGTACACACCTGGAACCAAACCGAAGGCCGAAAACAAGGCGCAGGGTTCGAAAGACACACCTAGTGCAAAAGGAGAGCCCAAGCCAGTCGATCGAGACCTTTACGACGCCTTTACGACTGTTGTCATACTCAAAAAGCAACACAGAATCGAAGACAGAAAATGGCAAGACATCCTCCACCGATCCCGATATGGCCAATGTACCGAAGAGGACGTCGCAGAGATCCGAGCATTGGTATTGGACCCCAAGCGCGACTCGAGTCTGTTTCAGGATGGTTCGCCGTGGCACAATGCCACCCTTGTGACTCCACGACATACGGTTCGGATTCGGTGGAACGAGCTAGCCAGTCGGCGACACTGCCTACAAACTGGGCAGAAATTAATTCGAAGTCGGAGTTACTACACGCACGACGGCGGCCCATTGGATGGGACTCTGCAGAAGTTGGTCAACGCGCGCGTGGAAGATGGGCGGAAGAACGATTTTAACGGCCTACCAGACGAGGTACCACTAGCGATTGGGATGCAAGTTATGGTCACGTACAACATTGAGACCGAGCTTGATGTGGCTAACGGCGCACGGGGTACGGTCGAGCGCATTATAATCCACGATGGCTCTGTCGACCAAGAGCTGAGCGACATCAAGACCACAGTCCTCACGCGTCCACCGGCGTGCGTGCTGGTTTGTTTAGCGCGGACCAAGGCAAGAGCTATCGATGGCTTGGAGGAGGGTATCGTACCGATTGTGCCAATGCGGGCCAGATTATCTATAGATACCGGCAAGGGCAAACGAAAAACCGTCTGGCGCGAGCAGTTACCATTGACGCCGGCCTATGCGTTTACCGACTACCGGTCCCAAGGGCAAACACTGCCCTATGTAATAATCGACCTTGGTACTCCACCCTCCGGAGGACTGACGCCCTTCAACGCGTATGTCGCCCTAAGCCGAAGCAAGAGTCGAAAAACGGTACGGCTCTTGCGTGATTTCAATCCCGAACTGTTCACCACACCACCAAGCGAACATCTGCTGAGAGAGGACCAGCGTCTGGAGGACCTAGACCAACGAACCAAGCAGCTATGGAGTCTAGTGAGTACTAAAAGATAGGAATTGCTTACCGTATTGAATATACCATGAACAGAAACAGGGCGAGAGGACGATGGGCTAGGGCGGAAGATTGAAATAAGAGGTTGGACACTCACCTCAAACGTGTCTCAAGGTGAGGGGTGCAAGTGAAGGCCACTTTCAGCATGCTAATGGCGGTCTTGCACGTAGGGGACAAGGTGACGAGATAGGCTAGGCGTACATAGTTTGTGATTGACCATCATATTGACTTTATGTACACGCGGAATGAATGCTACTTTGAATGTACGATAGGGTAACCTACTGTCTCCTTCAGATACTGCATATTGGTTGTATGTATAATGTAGGGCCTACCTTCTGGATCTAAGGACCGGCGGACAACAGTCATTCAGCCTAGTGATAGGCGAGCGAGCCTCACCAGGTGTTTTCGAGCATGCTTCACATTTAAACTTCGAAAGATTTCAAAACGGGGCAGATGATCACGTGATGATACAACCTTTTGTCTAGCTCATTTTCGTGTGTCAAAATGCTGACTAATTGCCGGGGTAGAGTGACCTTGCAGTAGCAAGGTGATGTTTCTTCAACGCTCTCTCCACCTTCTTCGGTCTTCTTCGGTCTTCTTCGGTCTTCCCCGGTCTTCCTGGCCTACCACGGCCATCCTACCCTTTGCTCCCTCAAACTTAAACTCTCGCATGCCTGACCGATTGTTCTGGATCTCCGTCAAAACCACAGCGGATGTAACCCAGGCATTTGCCTTCTCCGGCTGCACCGACGTCCCTCTTTCCATCAAGAACACCGGTGTACGTGAACTTTGGGGTAATCCAGCTTCGATCTCCTTTTCTGGTTCACGTTCGGGTAGCATGACTTTGCGGGAAAGAGTATGGCGCCCGGAACTCCGTCATTATGGGTGAGCCGCGGTTTGGTTGTTCGTTCTGGCGTCTGACTGACAATTGTTCGAGTAGACGCACAACACTAAATACGTACGTTCTTTCCTCGACGGCGTGCAGGCCATCCACCTTAATCCTAGACCTAGATCAATCACAACAGGCCCTTTGTGCCTGATAAATGTTCCGTCCAGGGTGTCCTGGCGTTGACTTGTTGCGTACGTATTCTTAATATTTTTTAAGGTTTGTTGGATTGATATTGACATTTGATATGACGTAGGCCGGGCAAGACATGGAATCGGTGTTTTTGTTTGCCGAAACTAACAACATTACATTTGTTGGTGGATCCGCGAAGACTGTAGGTGCTGCTGGTGGATGGGTTATGGTACGTCTATCGTATTTTTGATACTTCCCAGCTCCCAACTCCATGCCTGCTCTATTTTCCGACCTTTCTCGTGACCTATTAGAACGATCTATTGTCACTATATAAACGGGGTGGCGGCCACTCGATCCTCTCCAACACCTATGGCCTCGGCGTCGACCGCATCCTCCAATTCCGCATTGTCCGCCCGACGGCCGGTCATCATCGCCAACGCCTACCAGAACATCGGCCTACTCTGGGCGTTTTGAGGAGGTGGGGGTGGGACGTTTGGTGTGGTAATTGAAGTCGATTCAAGTTATACCTCACAGGGTGCCCACTGTCGTACGTCCTTCCCGAATGGTCCGCATATATTCTTTGGCCGATGAGATGATAGAATCTTTTCTGCCAACTGGAGCCTGCTTCAAACGTCCAAAGTCTCGCAAAATTAGTGGGCAACTCGCTTCAATGGTCCAAAGACGGCTGGGGCGGATACGTTTACGCCACCAGCTCCATCCTCGCCAACCCTAAACTCAACGCCACCGCGGCAGCAGCCAGTCTCAAACCGCTCACCAAATTTATCAAAGGGAGCCAGTCTGTGAGCTTCCTCTCGCTCTTCTCAACGACCATGACCAGCCCGATCCCAGCCGGGATCAACGGTGCCGGCTCCTCTCGACCTGTCCCCCAAACATAGTTTACACCTCAAAAATCGGCCGCCTTGCTCAACACGACATTGCAAACGTTTACGCTTTCCGGCGGGCATGTGGGGTTTTTCCTCACCACCCCGTTTTCGTACCAGTCGCCGCCCAACGTGGCGAGCGCGACGCCCGCGTGGAGAGGCACAGTATGGCATACGGTCACTGATGTGATGTGGAGCTGGGATGCGAGTGTGGATACGGCAAAGAAGGGGTATACGGATTTGTATAATGCGTTGAGAGCCTTGACACCCCAAGGTGGGGCTTATCTGGTGAGTTAAGTTATCCGAATAGGATTTCTAGGGATTGACGTCCGTAGAATGAGGCGAACGTGTATGAACCTAATGCTTCGACTTCGTTCTGGGGTTTGGACAAATATGCCAAGTTATGGTAGGTCAAGCAGAAGTATGATCCGAAAGGATTATTGGATTGTTACCATTGCGGTGAGTTGTATCTGTTATGCGAGTTGCATCGCTGATTGTTGGTTTTGTGGCGCTAGTTGGATGGAAGGGCAAGAACACGCCGATTGCATCTTGCTATTTTTAGCGGAGATTGTTTTGTTAGTTACGGTGATGGTCAATGAATACAACCTTTTTACATTGGATCTGGGAGTGGATTCGGTGCGTAGCCTCTGCACTTTGGTGGCGATGGGAGCTTGTGTGTTCTTTGACCCATAGCCCGCCGGAAAAGAATATGACGGGATGCCATCGTAGCCGGGTCACGGTCATGCCCAGGTATCCTGGGTTGCCTAAGATTCTCACGAGTCTAGAGTGAACTCCTTACTCTTGCGGGATGACACGTATATTAGATAGACCCCGGGAACCTGCCTGGTTTACTGGACTATATGTGATAATCAACCCATAACTTGTGCCCCGAGGTCCCAGCTCGGCCTGAAGTCCGTCCGAAGCTCATCCGCCTCGACGCCGAGAAAGTGAACTGGGATCGGCTTTATCCTCGCTTTCCAATTTGCCTGCAATTGTAGCCCCAGTCTTCAGTGATACCATGCTTGGCTCCCTGGCCGGCAAATAATTGACTGGTAACAGAAATATCGGCCAATTTACAAGACGTGCGCTTCCTGACCTTGTCAAAGGCGATATTACATCTTTCCTCCAGATTATCGGCATGAACTTTGGGATCATTGTTTATGTCTCTTATGCCACTGCATTTGCCCAAATGGGCCAAGAATGTCGGAAGAGGGACCGGTATAGAAAACATTTGACACCTAGCCCGTCGACAAACTGAGCATGCAGAGTTCGGCAAAGTCCGCTAATTGAGCTTGTTGGTGCTCAGAGAGGTTGAAGTCTTGTGGTAGTTTCAACTAATCAACCATGGCGATCATCGAGGTGATGTCGTTTGCCCAGGCCAGCGAGTCTAGGTCTCCTCAAGATCCCGCATTCACAAACAAGGCTAGTTACCGATTGTGATGACTTGCCCGAACACAAACCGAGCTCGTCATAGACGTTGAGCGTATTCAACACGATAAGTGGAATGAGGTGCTGGATGTCCTCGACGAATCGGGAGTAACGCTTGGTGTGATCGGATATAACTTAATTATAATGGTGTTTTCAGTTATGAGCACGCCGGCGGTTGGCACTGTACGGAGAAGTAAAGGATATCCCACTGAGAGTCAAGCTCAATACCTTGTATCGGACAGTGCATACAAGCCACGGGGTATAGAATATTGATAATATGGATTAGGATCCGTGCCGCTTGTGGTTCCGTACACGCGAACTTTGTATGATCCGATCATATTCAGATTGTGGTATGGGTTCGTTTATAGTGTATGACTCCGGACCAGCCGGTATAAAGACCGTCCCGTAGATACACAAAACCGTCAAGTCATTTACATTATTTACAGCTACGCCTTTCCGACGCTGAGAAGCCGTACTGCACAGCGTAGTCGAGGGAATATACCGACGTGATCCTCAGCATAGAACCGCGCGGAACGAGTAAGTACGATCAGTCTATAGACAGCTAGGCAACGCCTCTGGCGTCAAAATAGCAGGCTCTGCCTCGGCATGACAGCAAATATAGATCCTAAAGCAAAATTACGCAATCACAGACCATTGCAATGAGTACACGCTTCCACACTAACATCGGATGCAATGCAACTAGAATGAATCGGAGCCGTTGTATCACTTGCAACCAACCAACTGCTATGTACGAAGTACTTAGCTGGGCGTGCTTACCATGTGGAAAGCGGTGGACTTCTGATGGGTGTTTAACGTGCATATATCCCACTATGGTAGCCAAAGTTTGCATAATTCGTTTGAAATGTTCATGTACATACGATATTGACATTCGTCCATCGTTACACCCCAACAGCAAGCACAGCGGTGTTCTTCTTCAAGGTCACAAGTTGAAGGTTTGAATACGCCTTCAGCCCAGGAATTCCACATTCAACACCGAGCCCTGAATGCTTGTGACCGCCAAACGCCTGTATATAGAATATAAGTATGCATGTTGACAGTGAACGTCTTAGGTGATTAGACTTACATTCGCAGGTGTGGAGAGGATAAACTGATTCATGGAGACGATTGAGATAGGGTGGAGGTTAACGATGCCGTTGCTCTTCATTGATCCATCACTTACTTCCAGCCTGAAGTTGCAGAGCGATCCGCTCAACGGCATTCAGATCATTTCCCCAAACCAAGGCGGCCAGTCCCAGGTTCGTGTCATCTGTTCGAATGAGCTTTGAATACACACCATGGAATTGGGCAGAGATACGCACTGGTACGCTTGATGATGTCTTTCTTGTTGCACCATTTCAACAATGGGACAATAGGCTCTCTCCTTCCCCTCTCGGATAATGTCGCGATAGACTTGGTCCAATTCCGATCCAACGGGTCGCACCTCATCATCCTCTCTTGGGCGAACGCCGTTTCATGCGAGCCCACCCTGATGACCTGGACTCGAGTTAGCGAGCCTCGCTGGGCAGACGGAAGTGGCGCTTGGACTGGTCGTCAGCGAGGGGCATCATGATGCATCGTTAACGAATCCGGAGAAGCCCTAATAAACGCGGGAGATAATAAGGGAATGTCCAGGTATCTAAAGCGCGGGGCTAGGGAACCAATAATCAAAGCGGCCAAACCGAAAGCATAACAAGAGCAGCTACCTGTTTCATATGCCCGAGCACCTCGAACGTTGGTAGCATCGGTTCTGGCCGTAGAGCGTAAAACGGGTAGCAATTCGTGTCTGTAAAACATCAAGTCATGAGACGTAAAAATCGTGCAAACGTTAAGCGTGGGGTAGAATGTTGAGTACGGAATAAAATAGTGGGCTTGTGGTGTGAAATTTAAGACTGCCGATGGACAGGCGGTGTATATGGTTGTGGGACGCCAGAGGTCCAGGTGGTACCGTCACGAGGCCAGGAGATTGGGTAACGCCGGACGCGCAACAATTGCCGGACAGGGAATTTTGGGTCGGAGATGTCGAGAATATAGAACAAAAACTAATCATCTTGGAAAATAAAAGGGCCTCAAGGACCGCCGCAACGAGAGTAGGCAGCCGCGACGCGCGGCGACGTTTTTGAGAAGCTATTAAGAGGAGCATATTAGCCAATCAAACGAGACGAGTACGTGTGTGGAGGTACGGAGAGCATGGGAGCCTTGTATTTTCGATCGAGGGCAGCGGCCATCGGGTACGTGAGCGAATCGGCAGCGCGAAAGGAGAGGCATGGGGACGAGACGGGCAGGCGACATGACGGGTGTGATCAAAGCTGGCTTAATTGTCGTCTGCGCTGATGAACCCAGTTGCGATTCGCGCAACAACCTTGACGGCCGCGACGACCGCGGGATGATGGGACTTGGCGATGCGACACAGCACCTTGGGGGCAAATTTCTGAAATAAGTCAGTCAACAGCGTGGCGTAAAATTAAAAATAGAAGGCTTACGTCCTGGGTTCCAGACATAAGGATTGCCGCATGAAGGCGAGCACGACGGCTCTTGCTTTGGGAATGGCGGGGCGAGGCAAGGAACACGGGTGTTAGACTAGGGTGTTGCGTGGGGGATGTTGCAAACTGGAGAAAATGTGC
The DNA here is from genome assembly GCA_019616325.1 of Ceratobasidium sp. 394. Classification (NCBI taxonomy): domain Eukaryota; kingdom Fungi; phylum Basidiomycota; class Agaricomycetes; order Cantharellales; family Ceratobasidiaceae; genus Ceratobasidium; species Ceratobasidium sp. 394. Next base: position 24,325 of record WSTG01000063.1, on the reverse strand, counting down.
GTAAATAAATCTAGCATATTTTCGCGATGTCTTCATGGCTGTAACAGATTGTTAGCTGGTATTTTGTCGACGACAATTTGTACTCACCAAGTAAGGCTTCCGAGTTGTTGGTGCATGAGCGGGAGCCTTTTCAGCTCGACGTGGCGAGACACGGGTCTGATAGTGGGTGGTAGTGAAAACCATGGAGTGTGGTGAAGAGTTGTCGGTGCCGTTTGGTGGAGGTGAACAGGCAGTCGAAATTAGCGGCCGAGGTGAGGGGTGGGGAGAGCAACAGTGGATTAGGCTCAGTGAGCAGGGACTTGGATGGCTCGCGCCAAGGTCGAACTAGTAGGGCTGGCTAGCTGGGTTGTAGGTGGACACTGGACGTTGGGGGGCATGGCAGCTTGAGAAGGGAGGTAGACTCACGTGACCAAAGATACATTGGCCGCTAAGTGCCGTGAGCACGGCAACCGGGCCGGCGTGTTGTCGATTTAGGAGAGCGAAAACATTGGGAGTAAAGAAAAAATCGGGGAGGGGGCGGAAGGAAATAAAACATGAAAATTAGAACTAGATTGGTTTCGGCGTGGTTCGATCGGTTCAAAACCATTAGAGCAAAGCTCCCATTATTGGGCCTATGAGATATATCTCTTAGTTCCGATTTGACATGGCTGTGCTGTCAACGAAAGTGATAAAGCAAGGATATTACTCGTGTGCAATGGACAATGAATTCATGATAATGAGGCGGGTCGTAAAACAAAGCAAACAAAAATGAGGTCAGAGCTGCGTATCAGGGGGAAATGTATGCGGATCGGGAAGGGCGTCGGCAGGGGGTTGGGGATCTTCGACCATGTCCCAATATCCGTCGTATGCGGGATAATCCGCGTTCACGACGGATTCGAAGGCGAGCTCCTCCGCTCCGCTCGCACCCATGTCGCCGCCGACGAACGCCGCCAACTGGGGGTACATAGCTGGGTTCAGGAACGCCCACATTGAGCCGTCTTGCATGTCACCAAGCACGGAGAAGTCGATGGGGCCGACGCTAGTGTCGCCTTGGGGAGCTAAAGCCTCGCAGCTTAGTGTAAGAGCAAAGGAAGATAAATACGAGGACTTACCGCACAGGTCCTGGAGATATGTCAGCGGCTCGTGCCCTGCACTCCCCTGGCTTGCGGACATGGCGGCCAACCCACTGGGCTGCGACGAGAAGGGGGATGCTGTGGAGGCGCCCACAGAGCTCGACCCGCACATGAGCTGGGACAGAACTTCCAGCCGAGCGCCAGGCTCCGCAGGGATCTGCCCACAGCTTGCTATCTCGGGCGAGAAAGACCGCGGCAGCGAGGAAAGGGGCATGAGCGGTGTGATACGCTCGAGCCGCAGAGGGGGCGGGGGGGATGTCGTCCTCTGGTAAAAAGGTCGATAGCGGGTTGGGAGTAAAGTGAAATGTTTAATAGCCGCTCTGTGGTGGGATACGCATGGCTTACCGAGGATTTGTCGGCCGTTTTCTCGAGTGACCAAAGGCCCGGTAAATGCGTGGGCAGAGGTGGGACGTTGGCGGTTGCATGGTGCCCAACGGATTGTGCAGGCGCATGCACTTCAGTAGACCCCGTACCGGCGCTCGCTGAGGGAGGAAAATCGCTGGTGGGCGGGTTCAAGTCGAGGACCTGAGAGAATTTCAGTGTTCCGCGAATCCCAAATCGAAGGAGTAAGCCAACGTACCGTTTCACTCCCTGGGGGAGGGGAATCGGCCAGTAGTGCCGGTATCGCCAGTGCCGCCCGCTTCGAGGACGAGGGCACAGGTGCGGCCTCGTCCGGCGGGCTTGCCCGCCTCTTGCGCGGTGCGTTCGCCTCAAGCTCGACTTCCTCCTTCTGCTGCCCTTGGTCCGTTGCGCTCCGCCCCTGTACCCTCCCCGCTACCTTCGCCCGGAGCTTTTCCTTCACCTTTTCCTTCGCCTTGTCCATGCCCTTTGTCTTTCCCTGCCCCAGCTTCTTGCTCTCGCCCCTCTCGTCCGTCCTCTCCTTCCCCTTCCCGCTCCCCTGTGGTCCTGCAGACTTCTGCCGTGCCTCTCGTTCCCTCGCTCGTCGTCGCCTTGCAGCACCCCTATCTCCGCCACTCTTGCCCACACCCTCGCTGCTCGAGCTTCGTCCGCCGGCCTCCTGGTGTTCCTCCTCGCCTCGGCCATCGTCGTCCTCACCAACGCCCTCGTCCTTGCCATCATCCTCTCTGCTGGCCTCGGCCTCGTCCGATTCTTCGAGATCGTCATCTGCATCGTTGGGGTGCGCCGACTCGTTTCCGTCCTCGATCGTTACCATGTTTTCAGCCTCGTACCATCGCCTAAAAGCCTTCCAACTCGCCAGCCCACCCCAGAAATCCGGACGCGGTTGGTTGGGATCGACGTCGAAATAGTGTAGATTCGCGCCCTGAGCTGGCCGAGTGCCCGACCACTCTCCTACGCTCTCGGTCCACATGCCCTCGTAAATTATTTCCGGCTGCAACATGTAATATATCGCGTTTACGGTTCTCATAGTGATCCATTTGGTACTGGAGGGGAAGGGAATCAATTTTTGGTTGTACACAATGAACTTACATACCTCCCGCGAAAACGAGGATGCTTGTCGATACAAGCCTTTTGAAGTCCAGTGAGACGCAATGACTGCTTCTCCAGGAGTGGGTAATCAACCTCCCACTCGCCCGCCATGACGAGGTAATAGGCGGGGCCATTCAGAGACGCGCAGCTGGCGTAAATCGTATACTTCTTTAATTGCTGGACGGTGGTTTTCGGCGTGATCTTCACCAATTTGTCGCCTTCCCAGATCGAAAAACCATGCAGCGCCCGTATTTGGTCTGCTCATGAGGCGTGTCGTCGATACGGAGGTAAGTGCAGAACCGACCGTCATGCGCAATAAAATACTCACAGGTTCCCGGCGCCACCGCGGACTGGTCTTGAGTCGCCTCGGGGAGCAGGCTCAGCTGACTCTCTTGCCGCCAGTCCTTCTGGTCCCGGTGCAGCTTCGCAAGAAAACTCTTCATAGCTTTTGCGGTTGGGACCATTTTGAGATATGAGTCGAGTGGAAAAGTCAAAGGACGGCAAGGGGAAAAGATCGAACTCAGGACGAACTTTTGCCGCTTATGTAATCACCCACACGTGTCTGCAACGAGGTCCATATTCTCCATATATATCCATTGTCTTTCCCGTTTCGTTTCACTCTCTGCCTCGCTGGAGAATACCCAAAAATGACTGCGAACATCTCCTCCGACGCCATGCTTGACTTTCCCACCACCGTCGGTATCAAGGTTTTCTCCCACCTTGACGAGGTCGTTGGGACTGTCCCGGCGTCCCGAGTTATAGCCGGACTTGCGGCGAAAGGAAAAACGATGGTGATATGCGGCGCGGGCATATCTGTGTCTGCGGGGATCCCGGTGAGTATGTCCGGGGTTTTCATCTCATTTCTTTCAATATTCGTGCTGCGAGACAAGCGGCGATGTGCCATCTCGCATACTTTTTTCTGCACTCATTAGTCTAAAGCCGCCGTTTTCAGTCATTACTGACGCATTCTCGATCGTTACCAGGATTACAGCTCTAAGGGCGGGCTGTGGAACAAAGTCTTCATCGCGCCTTCAGGTCGACGCGGGCCTGTCAAGGGATCCAGCCTCTTCACGTTTTATCGATCCGCCGAGGGAGATAGGCTCCGTATCCTGCATAAGCTGATGGCGAACTATCGGCAAATCGCTCGCACCGCGGCCTTGAGTCCTTTCCATATCTTCCTCCAGCGCGCTCTGTCGAAGGGTCACATCGTCAAGTGCCTCACGCGCAATTTCGATGGCCTTGAAACGCGTGGCCGCCCGGACCTTGAGGACAAGGTCGTCATGCTTCACGGCGACAATCGGGTGCTCACTTGTGGAGACGGGCTGTGTCCAAACGTCGTTGGAGACGATGTAGACCGTTACGATTCCGACTTCTTGGCGGGGGAGCTTGTGCTCTGTCCATCCTGCTGCACGCGGCGTAAGCTTTCTTTCCGGTGTCCATTCGTTTCATTCTCACTGGCGATACCGAGCAGGCGACGAGCTGGTGGCCCAAGGAAAGCGGCGTACGACGGTCAGCCCCAAACCTCTTCGTCCAGCCGTGCTTCTGGATGGCGAATTCGACTATGAGCTGAAGGCCGGTTACCTGATCACTACTTTGATGCACGAAATAGCAGAATGCGACACCTTGCTGGTCGTGGGCACCAGGCTCAAGGGAGAAACCTGGAATTTGGTCCGCGACCTTGCACGTGTGGTACGGGAACGGGAAGGGGCCGTGGTCTATATCGACCATGGCGACCTCGGTCGGTCTCGTTCGAGTTATATGAGCGAGGTCTTCGACTTCCACCTCAAGATGGATGTCCAAGCGTGCGCTCGAGCGATGTTGGAGGCGCTTGACCAGGTCGGTTTCCTCGCTCTGCATAGTTCAACTTGACTTATCGTAACCTAACAGGGGACCTCGGAAAAAGCGAGCGATATCTGGGTTGAAGTGAGTGACTAGCAATCTGGCCCAGTGTTACTCGGTTTACAACTTCTCGTCTAGCTCTTCGAAAAGCCCTTGACTATGCTGCTCTGCAACGAAACACCATCCCTAGAGATACCACATTGCTGTCAGTGTTCTATGGGCGAGCCAGACTGCATCGTGCAATGCGTATCTTGTGGGCTTTACTACTGCTTCGAGGTTCCCGGTGAGATCGATGGTCAGATGTGCATAAAGCTCAACTATTACTCCACCGAAGACGCCACCCCTCGACTCGGTTCCATTCTAAGCTCTTTTCGCTGCTTTGAATGCCACGATCGCGAAACAGGACTTTACCCGGTGCGCTTCACAAATTTTTACTTCTATTTTGCGCGCAGACGATGACATTCGCCCTCAGCATCACGTTAATGTTATACCCGAGTTCTACGAATCGCCGTCAGTCCAGCCTCGACTGGTTTATATAATCTATTATCTCGCGCAGTTTTGGCCGCAAGCACAATACATGATGATTCACGTTGCTAATGCATGGAGGGCAAGGGGCTGGGCAGTAAGTGACTCTCGGAGCGGAGACCTCAAGACAGTCCCTCACACGCTTCAGTGCCGCTGTATTCCCGTCCGGTTCCAATCGCTTACCCCCGAGACCGTCCTCTCGATTGATGCGTAAGTCTCTCGGTCAAGCATACCTGCCAGCCGTCGCCCATTTTGAGCTCACGACTCTTCCCACTCCGGTCCCGAATGATGCGTCAGCCCTTGGGAGCCGATGACCTACAGCACGGTCGTCGTTTTTCTCACGCATGGAACGTCCGGGAAAAAGCGGTACCAGATCACCGACAAACTGGAGCTGGCTCCAGGCGAGGTAGGACTGTATCTGAGCGGCGAGGAAACAACCGGCTAATTTCTCTGATTATGCGAGTTCCTGAGCGCGACACTACGTTCTGCTGAGCGGCTGCTCAAACAAGCGAGACTCTCGTGCGGGTTTGTGCTTGCATGTGGCCATGTATACGGTGTACCCGAGAATGTTCTAGACATCCAAAATTGGATCGATCGGTGCGTCGGGTGGACAGACTGATGGCGACCCGCTTGAATTAACACTGACGCTCGATTACAGTGCCGGGATGCTCCACAATTTAGTGGGCTTCATGAACAAACGTTTGCTCGCATGCTATCTCGTCAACATGATCACACAGGTTTCCGTCATTTTACTGGGGTTCACAATGTGGGACGACACATACTTGATGGACACCTGGTTGCGCGATAGCTTCGCTTGCACCCACTCCGATCTCATACGGTTCGCCGCTGGGCACGAACCGGCGTTATTCTGTTTCTCGCCGTTTCAATCCCGACCGCTCGGGAAGGAGCTCCCCAATCTGCTGACGACCTGCCCTTGCCAGAAGCCCCGTTCGCCATCTCCTGGCAAACACAGCCGGAAATTTTGGAAGGTCACCCATGAAGACCTGGGCAAAAAATCCCGCGGGAGGGACGGCGAGCCTCCGTTGTTGAAGAACATCGTGATCAAAGCTGCCTGCTCATACTGCGGTGAATGGTGGAAAATGCAGCAGAGCGACCTTCCCGGAACTCTACATCGGTACGGCGGATTATATGGCGCGAAGGTCCCTTACTTCTTGCCCGTCGATGACGAGATGGATGTCGATGCATGCTCTCCCGTTTTTTCTCGTCTTGTAAAGCCTGCCCAGCCTCCCTCTTAAGTGTATCGCTTTTGCTTTTCAATGCTTTTGTGCGGTTGATCCGTTTTTGGAAACATACAACTAGATTGTCCTTCCGAAGATATTATCTGTTTAAAGCGTTCCGCTGGCGAGGAAAAATGACCATATTTATCTGAACTAATTGCACATACTCAAGGGCGACTGAGCGTACACAACGGTCCAAGCAAACGAGCCCATATTAGGACGAGGCGTTGTTTCCCTGGCTCGACCATTTCAAAACACCAGCCCGTGTCCAAGGACAGTTATGTTCGAATGGGCGCTTTTGACCATCATCTGTCTACGGTCGGGCAGTGGTCAGATTCCTCAACGCGCCCATGGTCCACCTGCATGTGGAAACTCACCGATGCAATTTGTAGGCGAAATCGGCCATGCATATCCAGCGGGAAACAGCCCAGATCCGAGTCGTACGCTTGTCGCACAATCGTGGTGCCACCGATCGAGATGACATCGAAGCCATGATTAAACACGGCGATGTACAAGAGCGTGTGCTTGCAACTCGACCTCATCACGGCGAAGACCTCGTCGAACCTCAGAGGCCGCGTCCCCATCAGCGATCTATGACGACCCAGGCGTTCCCACTTGATATCGCTGTCGTTTGGCATGCACAGGCAGTAAGCACGAGCGAGGGGGAGCTTAAGACCTAATGGACGGCTGTTCTCGGGAGCGTAACAGTACTTGTGAATCGTCCGCTTTTCTTTGTTGCCTGGCTGCTCGACAACAATCAAGTTAGTATGCTCCCTGACCTGCTTGCCCTTCGACCAAACACCCAACAAAGAGGTCTTGAGAGGTCTGGAGTTATAGTACAACTGCAGGAAGACCTCGGGGAAAATCCAACAGTAATCTTCGCACTGGACAGAGGCGGCAGCAGGCAACACCATCGAAGTCCAGGACGTTCTAGTCGGGTGCGCGCAGTAAGCCGGAGAGCTCAAGCCGGGCAAATATGGTGAGCTCACCCTTCTAGGCCAGCTAGAATCTCGTCTACAGTACCAGGAGCGGTCAGATTAACACCGCAGCTGACACCGAAAATGCGAGCTGATAAGGCCTTGGAGGCGATGCTCTCGTAAACCACAACCGTCTTTTGCAGCCATTCTTTTTCGCCCGCTTGCCCGCCATCCAGGAACCACCACCCCCCACGGGGATCGCTCTCGGTCGCGAATAGGAAAAGCAAGTGGAACGGAGACTCAGAACTGAGAGCGACACACGTCAACACAATGCGCCTCGCTGCCGCGGGAAACGCACTTGGTGATATTGTCCATATCTGCATCACACAGTTGAAACCCCAGCTCCACCTCCATAACTATCACCTTAAGCGAGAGGTGAGCCGCCGTGGAAAGAACGGCTAGTTTTGACTTACGTTCAGTTCGAACACGCCGAGGAGAGACCTCGCCGCGGCCCACATCACCTGAATTCGCTCTCGCAAAGAGGGTAGATATGTTATTATGACTACGACATCATTCGTTGCAGACATGCGCTGCGTCGCTCGACTGCCACGGTTTATGCTGTACTGTAGCCCATGTAAGAAACGAGTGGCGATGGTTTCAATGAGACTACTTACATCAATCTCTCGCTCCGGGAAATATGCAAGGCATGCAGGACAGCGGAAGACACGCGATTCATCGTCGGCAAACCCCTTTGGAAGCGTTACGCAGGCTAGGTTAGCAGCCTGTTGCTCATCGTCGGCCTCTGGTCCAGCTTCGGGTCCGCCCAATTCATCGTAACAATACGGAGCGTGGCAGAGGCTACACAGTATTAGCTTGCCACCATCGTCGCACATTGTACAGTGCTGGCCCGAAGTTAGCGTTTTTCTGAGCGGAAGTTGTCCGGTCAGAACTCACGTCGGCGGTCTTCCGGGTGATAGGGGCGAATATTTTCACTAAGAACGCGCAGCATAGTCAGCCCGAACGTAGGGAATCGAAGTCGTTAACCACCCACATTTTTTGCTCGCTTCTTTCATGTCGGGTCAAGTGAACGTTTTGCCTAGACACGTGCTCCCTCCTGTTTTGGCATCGCTTTGTCAGCCTCCGATGACAAGTGATCGGCGGCTTGCTCTGCCAAAGGGCTAGTCGCAAGCAGTGTTGTTATGAGCTGGCAGCGCCAGCCGGTTGGTGCGATGCCGGTTGGTGGAGCCGGTCGGCTGACAAAACGGTCGGTCGGTTGATGATCAATTTCAAATTAAGGTAGTATGTATAATACAACCCCATTTGGACATATTTCTTGGATGCGACTGCCTCGTAAACGCTCTGATCACTTGCAAAGTTTGTATTCCACCCCTCCAAAATATACTGAGACCTTCCTTCACTCCAGGAATCGGGTCCGAAAAGCTGAGGAGTCATGCAATGGTTGAATAGAATGAATGAGAGACGCCAAAAAAATAGACGGACTCAGGTTCTGCTTTATGCATGGCTGGTGTTGACGGCCTCGGGCAGGTGGCTTGGTCATTGAGGTCCTCTGGGCTTCATCTTCATCCTCGTCATTGTCCACGGCATCAGTCAGCTGCACAGCGAGCACGGTAAGGTTAAGTGCAGCTCGTTCAACCTTGTCGAGCGAATCTGTGTCTGTGTCACTACCCAGTGTCTCAGTGTCAGAGTCAGACAAGGAGTCGGGGGGCAACTGGCACTCTTCACTAATGAGTCCTTGCTTTGGTCACCAGACCACGTGCTCCGTCATGAACCGACCGACAGCTTGGACCGACAGCTTAGTCATCCAGCAAGCACAGCCGACCGACCGGCTAGCTGATGGGTTGGTGGGGCCGATAACAACACTGGTCGCAAGGGCCTCGTAGCTTAATGCGCTCGTAATCCTCGCGAAAGCCCGAGCCGCCCCAGATTGTAATGCAATGAGCCTCTTCAACAATCGTGACGTGTTTCTTATGGGCGAGGTCGGACGAGCGGAGACTCTGGCGGAGTCTGTTTGTGTCTTTATATGATTCGGGGCTCGATATTATAACGTTACATACACTGCCATTAATGTCCTAAGCGATATTGTGAGCGGATGGCAAATGTGCGCGCGGACAAGTGTGGCTACGAGGGGGACTCACCTTGATCAGCTGTGGTGTAATTGTCGACGCGTTTACGGCCACGGATTTCACCCCCTAAGCGGCGCAACTCTTTGCCATTTGGTTCTCTATCCCATTCAGTGGCGAAACGATCCAGGTAATGACGTCGGGGCGGAAGAAGTGGATGATAATGAAGGCGAGGGACTTGCCATTCCCAGCCCCCGCCACGCATATAACATCTTGACAGGCATCGACGTCAAGTGCAAAGTCCACTTGGAACTTTCGAGGGATGAAATTCGTTTGCTGATAGCACTCGACCGCCACATGGTGCCGGAGGGTGGGAGGGCGGGGGAGGTCGTCAATCGTGGCGGCGTCAAATTCGTACACCATAGCGCGAGTTTCGTGGTGATTTTTTAAATAGAAGATCCGGAGAGTCTAAGCGAGTGTATATGTCAAATATAAAAGCGAGCGGACGGGATTCCAGGGAATGACGCGGCGGCAACGTTAGGGAGGAGTGCAAGGGCGCAAATTTCAAATTCGCCTTTACCATGGTTGGCGTGGTCTCTTCCTTGACTAAACCCACATCAAATTTCTTGTTTATTTCGGTGTGAACCCACGTTTTCCATCTCGGTGGGCAACTTTCATATATTCTCTGATGTCTAATACAAGTGGGTTGTCGAGATACTGACCCCCCTAAGGCTACTAGGCCGATCCCGAGCCCTTTGGCAAGCACCTGCCGCCGTTACTTGTAAAAGAGACCAGCATCGCCGAAACGGGCTTGGTTCCAGGCAATTGAAAGTTGTGCACTCTGGCGGAGCTGGCCTGGCGCGCCCTGTTGTGTGCTGGCTAGCCCGACCGGTCACATGATCGATCGGGTTTCAGACCCTGAGATGGTTCTTAAACGATGTTCGACCGTCCATCAGTTCATCGACCTGCCTTTTTCAGTCAACTTCGGCAGTTGCTGTGAGTTATGGCGAACGCCCATGCAGTTGCACCCGCACGCATCTCACGGCAACTGCTGAAAGGCATAACACTCCCTTGCGACGCCGTCTTCTCCCCGGATGACCGAGCAGAAGCATCATATCGAGCTATTTGCGTGGCCCTTGGCCAACACCGTTCCTGTGAGGCTGCTGTCTTTCTCAACCTCCAAACGCTCACCGATTTCGTCTCCCTCTTAGGTGTCATCGGCCGCATTTTACTCTCGCTCTGTGGTTTGGCTCACAACCCCAACCTTGGCCCGACCTTCCTGCCCATTCGTTTGTCTAGCTCCAAAGCGATTCAACGGCGTACGCCTCTGCAGCCGCTCCCGCGCGCAGGATCGCAACGCAGCCCACACGCCGAGCGATGAAAGGTGTACACCTCTGCAGATGCCCCCGCACGCAGCATCGCGTCGAACCGTGTGCCGACGTTTATTGGAAAGCGACCGACCGTGATCGGGGTTGTGGACCTGACGTTGGGGATGATGGGAGCGTAGGAAGAGGGTGGCTGGGTGGCTAATCGTCACCTTCAACATGTAAGTCCTGCTATTTTCCTTTTGCCACGACAAGTATTGGTGAGACTGATATCGACGATGAAGGGGAGCTAAGCAAGGTTTAGATCCAATGGCGTTTTTTGATAGCGGAGACTAGGAGCACTGAGAGGTTCTTGACATCGAAATCTGCGCGGTGGATATATGTTTAGATACCGAGCATTGTTTGTTTCATTTGTTATAGATCTTATTGGCGGACATTGGAGAAACACTTGAATAATTGGACAACCGAAGTTTGCTTTTGCAGGGCGTAAACGTGAGAAATTTGGGTTCACGGTCGCCCTTCCTTCGACGTTTCCCAGCGGTGAACTTGAGCAGTCCGCCTTGTGCACGCTATCCCCCGGCAAGTGTGAAAGCGTAGGTTGCTAGCGCTGAAGGCGATGTTCATCGATCCCGACTTTTACCGCATTTCGCGCCGGATGAAACTCCCGAATACATACTAGTAATAGCCGTCAATCCACCCGGAGCTCTGAGGGCCTTGAGCTCACGTATATCTGGGAAATCGAACGGCAGCGGACACATTTCATACTCCTCGACTTCTGGAGTGAGAGCTTCCACGCATGTTCGCCACCAAGTCTTTTGCCCTGCCTTTTAAGAATTGTATCTCGTTGCGCTCTGTACCGCAGTAACCCAGTTGCCTCCGGGCCGATATGCCCTGAAACGTGCTTCTAGTCTGCCTCGAGGCGAGTATTTTACTGGCATGCCGAAGCGTTTTCTTGCCTTCCCTCCCACCAAGCAAAACCCCTCAGTAGCTGTATCTATCAGACGATGACTCGCACAAAATCCTCACAAAATAAAAGTACTGGGGGCAAAGCTCCCCGAAAACCCAGTATGCGTTATTTCTGTTACTCGTGTCTTGATCTGAGGCTGATCTATGCCAATGTTGTTCCCTCCCCTAGTGGTCACGTACCAGAAGCAGAGAGATGGCTCGCTGCATATGAGTAAGAGGTCTGCTCTTTTATCAGCTTCTTCTTACCCATGTGTCTCCACTCGTGTGAGATAGGTATGCAAACTTGGTCGCCGCCTGTTAACGAGCTACAGGAAGATTGTACCCTGGATGGCGAAAAAAGTGGTCAAAGATTGGATAGGTTGTGTTCGGTCGGTACGACTGCGCAATGTCATGTACTGTCCTTCTAATTCTGGCGCTGTCTGCATCAGGATGACCCCCCGGCTTTCCACGAAACCACCTAACGCTGGAGGCTCTACGACCGAGCTACAAAGGCAGGGATGATATTAGCAGTCGTTTTCAAAATCTATGTTGTCCATCTTTGTTACCTTTCCTTTCCGACCCAATAATGCATAGACTCGCGAAATTTCCTTAATCCATTTTCAAGATTTAGGTATTTCGCAAACGCCGCCAACAGTGTTCAGCGCCAGATGACCACACGCCGGCAGTCAAATTTCTCAAAGACAACGTTTCTACCGTCCGATCGAGGCTTTCAACACTTATTTGAGGTAGACTCCCGCGCTTTCCATTGGGCTGTGTACTAAGGTACATATCCCGGCGGATTTCAAGCCGACCCAGGTTTGCATACATAATTATCCTTTTTGGGAACTTTGTGCAGGCAAGGCCCCGCTGTTTTTGCCGCATTCCATCAGCAATGGTCCAGGGTCCAGACCCTTCACGCTGCCTTTATGTTGGGTGGCGCAAACCTTAGAGGGAAATTACTCCCCCACCCTCATGCGACTCCGATCAAAATCTTCCAAAAAGGCGAAACTCACCTCCGCTGCTCACAGGAAGCGTTGCGTAGGTCCTGCGGCTTACGACGCTAACCTATTTATTGGACTGCACAAATCTCACGATCCCAAGCGTCCTGCCGTCAGACACATGGCATTTCCAGAGGAGTCGACCGTGAAAACGCTGAAGCCTGTGAAACGTGCGACAGAAGGGAAGGTCAGGTCAGACCAACGGCGCCTGCTGTTAAACATGCTGGAAAAGGCATACGACAATCGAAGTGCGTTCTCATCGGTTACCGCCACCTCTGCTAAGAGTCTTTTTCAGTCGTCCTCCCGTTTAGAATGTCCGACCTTCGCCGTGCCAGAGACAGCAGTTCAGGAGTTAAAATCACTAACGGGGGTCCATTCGGGGATTTACATCGTGAAAAAACCGTACTACGTGCCGAAGATGGCCCTCGTTTGGTCGTCGATCTGGACGAAGAAATAATTTTGACATACCTACCCGGATTAATCGGCAAAGGGCTACGGGTAGGTCCTCCATCTTTCGTGACCCGTACTCTTACTCAAGGTGCTGCAGTACGCGCTTGAGAAATCTTTGGACAAGCTGGTTAAGCTGTGTCCTCCTGAAGTCGATAAAGGTCAGGGGGACAGGAGGAGTAATGTTTCAGGGAAGAAGACGAGCACGAACCCCACGCTACCCCAGCTCGCTTCTCTGAGCGTTGATCAACTTGCACCTGGAGCCTATTACTGGTCGCCCGGTTGGTATGGGACTGGTCAAGAAAATGTAGGTGTGCATCCAGGCCCAAGGATCCCAACTAACGATCTTCGAGTAGGTATCTCAGCTGCAGGTATCGGTCCCCTTTCGGCAGGCTTTGGCGGCACAAGAGCAGCACGAGGTGGGCAATGTGTTGGAGGCGAAACGTAACTACGATTGGATGACCGACTGCCTCTTGAGTATCTTACATGAGCCGCTTCGTCAGTCCATGCGTGCCCTCTTGGACAAGCTTGCTGAGGAACCGGATCCTGTTGGGGAGGTAACAAGGCAGGGCTGGACAAGCAGCTTCCCCTGCGTCGCCTTTGCATTCAACAGGGAGTCGGGAAAGCATCGAGACAGCAAAGGCATCCGCGGAGGACTGGATGTCATCGGTGTTTTAGGCTCCTTCTCTGGCGGGCGCCTCAAATTTCAGGATCTCAACATGGAGGCTGATTGGGTCCCTGGCTGTCTCGGTGCTTTTGATGGGTTTGATTTGACTCACGAGGTTGCTCCGTGGGCCGGAAATCATCGGATCGCGTTAATATCTTTTTGCCGAGGCGCTACTTGGAAGGGGCTGAAACTGGCCCGTACGGTCTCCCACCCTTCCTTGTCTACATTCTCCACCGCACTTTCTCGAGCCAAAGAAGTCCGTAAGGAGTTCACATCCACTATATTTGGAGGTCGTGATCAACCCTCAGGGGTCGCTTAATGGTTATCTCCGATGGGGGAACCACTTTATTTGTGTTTGCTTTCGCCACTTCTTTTATGTTTGCATTCTCCACCACATACCTAATGTAAGAACATCCTTTCTAGGTGATATTTGCTGCTACATACGTTATTCTATCACCTTGCATCTGCAAGGTCGCGTCACTCCCCCCCTGTAAAATGAGACGCTCAAATCCGCAAACCGTGGACTGGGCGCTTAGCTTCCAGGTTGCAAACTCGAGCCCGCAGTCTCTCATCACCTCATATTATCATGTGGTGTAGGATATCGTCGCATTCTATAGGGGTGATATCTAATTATTGGGTGCAGGCTCTCGGTGATACGGGACTCACAGCCTCTTGCCCCTCGGTTTTGACCTACACGTCGGGATTCATGTCCTTCGGCGTGCATTTCCGTATCTTTTTAGTCTTACCCTCCACTCCCTCTCGTGCAAGCACTAGCATGATAGCCGCGCACCTGAGTGCCGTCGCCTCACTAGACTCGGGCACGTGTCCACCGGTAGTCCGAAAATGTCCCTGATTTGCAAGTATCCAAAAGCAGTCGAACTGTTTTCTCCGGTGTTGATCCAAGTCACGTGCTTGTTCGACACCAGAGCTTGAACTTTCCTCACTATGTCACTTCAGGATATGGAACACGATTCCGATGCTGCTCCAAACGGCCGTCAAGGAAGGGCCTGGTGGCGTAATGCACTTTCTGCGACCGGACGATCACTCAACCAAACGGAGCGCAACCGGGTCGTACAATTGGCTCCAGCGGGCAAAACATGTTTGGTAACCCGAGCCTCGGGACCGGAGCCCGCTATCGAATGCTGCCATTTAATCCCTAAATCCACCAAACTACGACAGGTAAGTGGACAGAAAAGTCTCAAGTCACTCTAGGCTAATGTGGCCAACCGTAGCTCAAGAGGTTGCAGTACACCTTTGGTCGTCCCCTTAGCCTAAAAAGTCGTTGGTTCTGTCTGTTCCGTGAGCGCTTTGCTTTGCTCTCATCACGACGACCTCTGGATGGCCACTGATTGAACTCCCCAGTACGAGCAGACTTGCACGCTTCGTTTGATTTGCGAAACCGCCCCGGCTGGGCTTTAATCCCTGTCAAGGAAACGGTCGTTGCGATCAAAGAAAAAATGGATCAGGAGATGGCCAGACGCAAAACCACAAACGAGGTGGGACCGTGGCCCGACTTCCGGAGCGCAGAGGTACGGTTGTATTATGCCAAGGTCTAAATGCTGATAACTTTGCAAAGTGGTTTCCTGCTCGCCGCGACACCTACAGATATATATTTGTCCCACTATACATCAGTGATCAAGTTTTTATCCACCGTCTGAAGGACGATCCAACAGCTGAGCCGCGGTACCAGGAATACCCCTGGCCATACGACGATTTCCCCACACTTACTTCGCACGTCCACCCTTACGCGGCCATCCTGAACGCCGTTCCCAAAATTTGGAGTTGTCCCAGAGCCATGAGCACGCCGCTGCTCCGGGATATAATGCTCGACTTGACATCGATATACTCGGTGTTGATGTTACTTTATGCGGAAAACGAGCCGGAGTCCACACTATCGTCCGGGACCCCGACCCCGACGCACTCTGAAACCCACTCACACCACCCTCCCCCTGCGGCGACCCGTGCCCCCCTCCCCAGCCATGCAGACCCCGAACCGCGTCACCAAACGCGTTCGAAGACCCGTGGTGACACGGGCTCCGCTTCGTCCGGGTCGCATGGTGACCCTGGTGGCCAACAGAGAATGGATCCAATCTTTGACACAGTCTCTGCCAGTTCTCGATCATCCCTTTCCATCTCAATCCCCACATGCTCTGCCCGTCCTGAAGGAGACCTGACCCAGCATCGCCCGGTCTCTTTGCCTGAGTGGTGCTTGACATGCGAGCCGCAAACAGTGGCGGATTGGGTTGCCGATGTGGAGAAAGCCCGGCGTCTGAATTTACTAGAAGAACCCAGCCAGTGTTTGGAATCGGTTGGGCGGTATACAGCAGAACCAGCGCGAGTGCTATCTATCAAAGATTGGCACAGGCTGACTTCCCGATATGCCCAGTGGTGGGTCCCCTTGCCGGACGACGGCAGCGTGCTTTCGAGCAACGATTGGGCCGAGAGCATGGGATACCCATCACTCACCCGCAGCGTCACCTGTCTTTCGTAGCCGTACATGATCCAATGTTGATGTTTTAGTAGCCCTGGTTTTACGAAAAAAACAAATATGTTATCCTCCCGTGTACACAGAAACTTATGCGCCTGTAAGAGATACCATCCGCAAAATAACTTGCGTATGAGAAACTTTAGGCATGGCCACCATCTAGATCCTAGAACGCTCCTTCGACGCAGGAATCAACCCAAGAAAACTTTAGAATGGCAGGGCAACCCTACATGTGCTACAGCTCTGGGCTACGTTGTCGTGCCGTTGTGGCACGAAATTGTGTCGGACGGGCAATGAAAGTTTGAAATGGTAGCCATGCCTAAAGTCTCTATGATCTGATAAACGCCTGGGGAGCGTGCGCAAAGAAATGAAAAAGGGAGTGTATGGAAAATTGCACATATATCATATGTACTTCATGCCTACCGTTCGTATGCGGGTCTCATCAAGTTCAAATGGTTCGCGGGGGGCTCGAATCCGCACCAGGTCTGTGCTAGAGGTTGTATGTCTCCGCAGGTGGCACATGGCCCGTTCTTCAATGAAGGAAGAGAGCAGCGCCCTAGTATTTATTTAGTTTACCATAGATCAGATTGGAGCTTCTAACCGCGGTGTTCACGGGTTTCCGCCCCACGCCTTTGCTACATGTTTTGCTTGACTAGTAGTATTGAGGTAGTCAGACCAGGGTTTGCCTTGTTTACACCCGGGTCATACGTCAGTGGTAACCATTCCGCCGCCCAAATTTCCTATCTCCCCCGTCGTACTTTCGTGATTTCCCCTTGGTATATTTACATTGCCCCACTACTGTACTGTGTCTCGGTTCTCTCAGCGCCTGCGGCCAGCAGCGTTTCGACTTGTGTTCGTGTAGCTGTTAAAAGATGCATTCCAAAAAAGTCCCGATCACGTGAGCGATCGCAACGCCAACTCGCCTAGGGTTGCAAGTTCTCCTCGTTTCTCGTTCTGCCGCCCATCCGCCACAGAGGACTGCCTGCATGTTGCTGTCCAGTGTCGCCACCCGACCCGCGGGTCTTGCTCGTGCCTTTTTGCGCTCTGCTGCTGTTACCTGTCGCTCCGCACTGGGTTTTCCGGAATAGCCGGAACCTGGCAATAGTGGCCTAGCCGAGGCGCCAGCGATCCGTAGACGAATATTACCTCATTTGGAGCTTGTTTCGACACGCCACACCGTGCCACCCCTGCGTCTTGTCTCGCCGCTCCATGGTTCACGTGCTTACATGCAATCCCGTCCACGTCCAATGGAAACGAGAACGCCATGGGTGGAGCACTAACGCCAAAACGAGCGCATCTGGTAAGCCCAAGTCTCTCCGGTTAGTACTGTCATTCGCCACCGTGTCCGTCTGAGCTTTGCGTGTTTAACCATGGTATTAATTGGCCCAGGTCTGCGTGGACTTCTCCCGGCCCTTAGCGGCATTCTTTTCTCCTTGTGCCGGTGGCCACGCGCCTGCTTCAGCGTCAGCATCAGAACAGCGAGAGGGCAGTCCAAATTGGACTCGCCCGGAGTCGCCTAGCGATTCTGATCCTCCCACCTCGCCGCCTTCGCCCGCCGCTTGGTACGATTTACAAGACGCGCAAACCCTGGCAAGGGCCCAGAGGACATACCGAAGTTTAAGCTCTACGCCAGCCGTGATTACAACTTCGAGCGTTTTGACATCTTTGTTGGGAGGGGGGAGGCTTCTGAGCATATGTGAGCCTTTTCTTTGTGCTGGCATCACGCCAAGCATATACTTTCCTCGCCCGTTTAGGTCGCGCAACTTACTAAAATGGTCGTTCAGTGGCGCTCAATCAAATCGTCCGGGGCTCCGGAGCGCCAGCGTGCTCCTGATTATAAACGAGAGCTCACGAGCGCGGCGAGCACTGTGCTCCTTTGTCTCCTGAGTGCTCGTTTATAATCAGGAGCGCACATGAGCAAATACCCGGCCACCAAGCGCTCCGGAGCTCTTGTGGATTTTGCCGACGGGGAGTGATGTGCCACAGTCAGTCCTTCACGGACTGGGTGAGTACTTCTTTTCGCCTCATTGAGCCCTATACTTACGCAAATTTCAGGCTCCGTGTTGGATCACGCGCTGTGTGACGGCAGGACTCAATGGTTTTGACAATACTGGGGAGAATGTATCTATATTATCACGTTATTGAATTCAGACACACAAACCTTGACAATCGGACTCTAGCCACCAACGCGGAGCTTAGTGGAAAACACCTGGTCGACTAAGGACAAACGACTCAACGCTACACTTATGCCCTGTAATTAGACCCGCCCTAACACGAGGCGGAGGACTTACCACAAATAGTAAGTCCCTGACCCTTACTCATTATCTCCGAACCGAGTCGCTTTATTACGTCCCAAAACGGATCTAAGCATAGCAGGCTCGTGAACTGAACTCCCACCGACCATAGTCCCTGCCAACTCGTAGATGGTAAGAGCGACAAATGCCTGGCTTCGCCGCGCGCCCCCTGATCCCCTCGATTATATATGAACAGTCGCTGCACGCTAGTGTTTTGAACGCTATCGAACACTTGACCCATCTCAGCCACCATTTGGAATGTGGCCTAACGGTCGACCCCGCCGAGTGGGTGTATTTCGTTCACAACGCAAACAAAATGACCGACGAAAACACAGGACTATGGAGCGATTACCTCAGACATTGGAGCCGTTGGTGGCTTTGTTGGGGGTCACGACGGGATTGTACATATCTCTCAACGTGTCATTCCGTTGGGTGACCGAAGGCTTGGTGGTTAATCATGCGTACGTGGACATTGACTTACTGCTCGCATCGAACACTAACTTGTCTATCCAGCTTCGACAGCACAAGTGCGTTAAGTTTATATCAAGATTACCAGGGAAACTCGGGCCTCGATTCCGTTCAGAGTGGGGTGGAATCGGCTCAAGGTCAGCTCACAAGGGGGAGTGACTTACGACAAGGCGGTAATTGATAACTAATACCCCACTCGACTCTCCCGACCTGGACTTTGCCCGATTTAGGCAACCGGGTTGAACCTGCCTTCAACAAACGGACCTCAAACACAATAATGGCCTTTGCTAGGAAATACCTACCGGAGCTAAACGAAGCCAAATCGTTAGCCGAAGAATACTACCAGGAGTGCGGCGCCCCCCTAGTGAGTACAGGGTTACGATTGGACAGGACGACGCTTAGCCTTGCTCGCTTAAAACTCAAAGGGCGGACCTTTGGACAAACCTCACAACGAAGTCGCGAAAATGCCCTCTATCATGGCGCCTAATCTTACGAACGAGTGGGAAGCAGAAGCCTGGGTACTCACTCCCGTGCCGGAACACTTCGTTCGGGTTGTGAACGATGGACATGCCCAATGCTCTCCGGGATATATTCTCTACTGGCTGAAGACCGATCCATTTCTGGACGCCAACACAGGCCTGCATTTCCTAGGCCCAAACGGCATTCGCGTGGGCATTCTGCTTGTTCTTCGTATTCTTATCAGCCTCGTACGCATGCAGCCGGAAATACAAACGTACATACCGTTGTATGGGCGCCTGTACTTGCAGGAAATTTTGCTCTATATGCGGCAAAGTGCTATAGCCCTATCTGCGCAAATCAAGGAGTCACTGGTGACTGTGCGCGGAAGGCGACAATCGATTTCTGGGTGGCCATCGCCCCCATGTGCTTTGCATTGCGACTATCCTGGGTCTTCGATTGCTTCATGTGAGTGTGCGTCCGGATGCTCTAAGTATTATACGCTAAGGACGAGAGGCATGGGGAAGTCCACGGTGGGGGCACCCAGGAATATTAGAACCAAACGGTTTCGGATGTATGCTGCGCTCGCTACAATCGTACTTGCACCATGCAACAAATTTTTGATAACGCTTGACTATCAGCTCCCGCCGCCTGCATGACGGAATAATTCTCCCATATATGTTGATTTCAAGACGTGATTAATTGATTGACTGGTTCGTTTGAGGAGATTCTATCAAATTCGCTGATCTAAAATCGACCACGTATTCTGGGAGCTGCCGGGTGAGCCCAGATCGGGGAAGTGGGACCGGGTTTATTACCCAACTGGCTATCCCAGCCCGCTGAAGCAACCTATCGGTAAGTTTTTGCGCGGCCGAAGTACCGTTGGCACAGTTTGTGTACCGTAATCGTGCTAACCGGAAATCGGCCGTACAAAGGCTCTCTTCTTGAGCAGTCATGCCTGAAAGGCGGTGTTGGAACTGCCCATGGCATATAGACGACGCTCACTGATTGGGGTTATTAGTCCCCGTGGGCAAATGAGGATTATGAAAGTCTATCTATTGGATTTTTTTTAAGGTTAGACCAGGTGAAGGAGAAGAAGATGCGGATACAGAGGGGTAGGTTCGATAAAGTACAAACAGACATCCAGAACCGATGCGTGAGAGACTATGACAGAAATAGCGACTGAAGCAAGCGACGCCGCCCCTGAAGAAGTCAACAACCCGGGCGGTGCGGCAGAAGCTCGCAGTTTACGTCAACGACCCTTACCGCTAGCGACGGTTTGAGCTAGTGCTCACCGCTAGACGTGGGTCCCAGTTCGACAAAACTGTTGCAACCGCGGTACGTTTCGACCGACCGCTGACCCCCTGGCTTTCGTTCGTGCCACTTCCGGACATTCCCCCCTCGCTCTCTCCTGCCTTGCGAATGCGTTTATGAGAGTCTTTGAGAGAAAGAGCTTCCAAATGTTCCAAACTTGTTGGGGCGAGGCGCTTGGAAGGACTCGGAGGCTCGGTACTAGTCGGCCATTGATCATCTGCATCCTGAGGCCACCAACTAGGACGAGGGCCATCAACCGGCCACCGCCGAAATGCACAAGCCCGGGCTGCATCCCCGAAGCTCGGAAGAGAATTGCGCCACTGGCTGGCGAAATGTTTGTGAGGCAAAAGCAGTGCATATTCGCCCAAGGGCGTTTTAAGCCACAACATTGGTTCCCTGCGATGGAAAAGCATCAGATATGGGAAACATTTTCCAAACCGGCAAATGCAGTTGGCATGACGCCAGGGGAAGTTTGTAGGACGAGACAGATATGATGACACGTCACGCCAAACAAATATCAACACGCTCTCTCCTGTGCCACTCACCCGTCGCGAAATCGATTGTCACGTTTAACCTTGACCTCCAGTATCTTTGGCATCACGAGCCAGATCCAGTTCACCCGATGAAACCAGCCGCACTGAGCGAAGAACCTCCCAGGACCAACGAGGGGTGCCACTGCTCCCACTGCAGAAACGTCGTCCCAATCTTGAGTTTCAAGACGTGCGCTGTCGATAGTGACGGGTTTCCCCTTGAGCAGGAGAGCAAAGCAGTCAAGGACACGTACAAATGCTAGTCGTGTAAATTTATTAGCAGGATGAACAACAATGCAAGTGGAGATTATTCACAGCCTGGACGAATGCCCGCCGCCGCTTCAGTCTTCAGGCTGATAAGCTCACTGGCAGCAAGCTCGAACCTAGTTCCGTTCATCTTCAGCAAAGAATCCCTAAGCATTGAGTTGAGAGTAAGAGTGCTAGACATTTCCACAGCAGATGGGTGGTCCAGGAGAAGCACAAACTTTGATCACGTGATGAGATTGGATCTGAATCATGTTATTTAGGTATGTTTGTCATGCAACGGAGCTAGGCCAGATACAGGCAAGCAAGGAAGCAACAAGCAACTGACAAGCAGACCAACCATATAACGTCAAGTATGCTACGCTAACGATCCGAGCCTAAGTCACGAGGCACCCGAATTATCACACGAGAAACGTCATGAGAGCAGGATTTAAAGCAAGATTTAGGATTGTAAGGGAGATTGGCAAGGGGAAGCTAGCTGGGAACTCAGGCTTGCTTTCATCGAATGCATAGCCTAGCGGACATAATATGTCGACATACATCAATTCCAGAGGTTTGTCGGTCGTACAATCAGCCATCAGGCGGCTAAGTGACAAGAAAGCGTGAGAGATGAAGGGAGGGGGAGACAAGAGTCTAGTCACGACACAAGGAAGCATCTAGAGTGGTGCGATCATTTTGGTGGGCAGCCTCAGCCAGGTGTTAATTACACAGATACAAGTCAGACACACCATCGTAGAATCGTACATAAATTGTGGTGGATGGCGTAGGCCAAGCGGAGTGCATGTACAATTGTTCGAGAGCTGAATCCCATGGCTAGACCTAAAGAAAATCACAGGGGGTAGATGGGTATTTGACCAGAGCACCCTAAGCCACAAGAAGATTGGATATGATGCAATGATATAGCTAGATATGGTTGTTGGTGGACTCTATTGACCCGTATAGCTCCTGCTTGTGCAGAGCAGTTAGTTCAGGACAGCGTAGACATTGAATTCAGGTTGAACATGCTGAAATGGATGCATCATAACAGCATACTGGAATATCCTGCAGCCTTGAAACTTGGCATATACTATATGGCCTATATATCTGTGCATACAGGGGTGCTCAAAAGAATGAAGCCACCCAGTTTGGCCACACGACACAGCATATATGAAGGATCTTGTGATCATGTACATACATATTGTATAAAATGGACATTTCTCTACCAAACGCATGTACTTTCATGTAAAACCATTAGCTAGACGTGACACTACAGAGGGATGGTCAGTCAGGGTTTTTTTTAGCGCTCCAAGTAGTATGCGGTGTGAGAACTCGTGGTATAGGGAAATGGATAGGCAACCACTATGCGAGTCATTTGAGCTTTGAATCAACTCAAATGGATGAGCAGTTGAGGAGATACAAGCCACACAAAACTAGGTTTTTCATCAGAATTGGGATAAACATGGGCAAGCTATTATAAAATAGCTGAGTTTGCATGGCTTGTATCTCCTCAACCACTCATCCATTTAAGCTGGTTCAAAGCTCAAATAACTCGCATAGAGGTTACCTGTCCATTCGCCTATATCACGAGTTCTCACACCGCATACTTGGAAAGCTGGAGGATCCCCCTGACCCCCCCCCCCTCTGTAGTGTCATGTCTAGCTAATGGTTTTATATGAAAGTACGTGCATTTGGTAGAAATGTCCTTTTTATACAATACATATATACATTATCACAAGATGCTCCATGTATGCTGTATCGTGTGGCGAAACTGGGTGGCTTAATTCTTTTGAGCGCCAGTGTATGTATGAGAGATTTTCAGCTCTATAGTATAAAAGCTCCAGGAGCTTCAGACCACATTTGGTTCGGCCAGATTGCCTAATTATTGTTGGGCGGAAGCAAGGGTATTCAAGCTCCGTTATTCAGCCCACGCGTTGGTGCCTATTTTTGGCGTTAATCCACCATAAGTCCACGCAGTTTCAGGGGCAAAAAGTCTTACAGGGTGATGCCTACGCCTTGAAATGTCCATAGCTCTGTAGGTAGGATGTCTAAAGCTGTATATCAGGCAGCCGCACAGGGTAATTATTGAATGCATATACACAAGTATATGTTACTAGCCAGGGCTTGTGGAGGTACATGCGGTAAAACGCATGGGTGTGCTTATGCTTTATCCCTGGAGGCTAGATTCTCACTGGTGGCAAGATGTATTAAGGCCATCTCCTCACACACTGGAGCCCTCATGGAACCCCACTCAGCCTGCGATTGGACCAACAGGCTGGTTTAGGTGTACAACGACACAACGCCGAGTCTAGCATACGCGGTGTGTTGGGGAAACCGAGCCGCCGAGGCTGCGAGAGTGGGGATCGCAGGCCAGGGTGAGGCGCTAGACTCGGTGTATGCGTGCTTAGGCGTGCCGGATGTAAAGGCAAGGGTGGGATGGTGGGCCTCTACAGGAGGCCGGAGACACGTGATGCGCCCGGGTCCGTTTTATCTGCGGCCAAGTACAGCTTGTGCTTCCTCCACTCGCTGCGTCCCACAATTTCCCAACGCATGATGCAACCAGTGAGTACCAAGTCTGCGTGGGCATGGTGTACTGGGTAACTGTTGAGGGGAATGGTCCTGGGGGTTTATATGCGTTTGATAGTCCTCAGCAAAATATCGGTTTTATCCGGAGATCTCCAGAGATCTCCGGAGTGCACGAGCGGGTGGAGCCACCCCCCCAAATCCGGAGCACTCAGGAGAATTCTCCGGAGAGTCAGTCAAGAGCTCCGCTGGTCCGGAGCCCTCCTGATATCTCCTGGTCTCCGAATGCTTGCCTCAGGAACGCTCCCGAGTGCCCCGGGGCATAATACCCCGTGCCCCTGATACTCGTTTGTGATAGAGATCGTTCCGGAGATATTGATGTCTCCGGAGCAAGGTACCGTCTCGGACCGGGAAGTGGGCCGGGCCGGTGAAGTGGGCCACCTGCGATTTTGGCTCCCCTATGTTTGGACTT
>WSTG01000062.1:0-38134 GCA_019616325.1 Ceratobasidium sp. 394 | reverse complement strand
GTGCTTGTGGGGAAGAGCTATGGACCAATCATTGTGGGCACTGTTGAGGCCCTCAATTTGAAATTGCGGTCCCAGACCACAATTTCAAATATAGTCACCAATATATTTGTAAAATCTTGGGAATAATTATGCTGGTAGGCCTCTGTGAGCTCTCCAACTACATGCTAGCCCCAAGTTCTCACATTCCTGTGATGATGAGCTATGGACCCATCATTGTGGTCACCTTCAGGGACTGCAATTACAAATACAGTCACCAATGAAGTTGTGAAATTCTAGGATTAATTATGCTAGTAGGATCCAATGATCTCTGTGAGAGCCTTGGTGAATACATCAGCTGGGTTGTCCTCTCCTTGTATGTACTCAATACACACATCCTTTCACTTGATAACATCCCAAATGCAGTGGTGTTGGATGTTGATGTGTTTTGAATGTGAGTGAAACTGAGTGTCTTTTGTAAGAGTGATAGCAGAGCACGAGTCAGAGTAAACATTGGTGGGGGCCTTTGGATGAAGTTGGAGATCTGTGAAGAATTGCTGCTGCCAGAGGGCATGTCTTATAGCCCGGGAAAGTGCCATGTACTCTCCTTCCAGTGTAGACAAGGTGACTGTTGCCTGCTTCTTGGAGGAGTGAGTTTTCAAAGTCCAAGCCTTTTGAGTTATATATTGTCTTGATCTTGAGGTTGTGATGCTCTTGGAGCAGATCGCCAGCCTGCCAATGTTTGGGAAGTCCAGATGGATTGACGAGCATATTGTTGATAATTGCTTGTTGCATTTCAGGGGGGGGAAGTTGTACTTGAAGCTGCAGACCATCTCAAGAAGCTTGTTCCCATAGTTTATAGAGTTTGTGCCCCAAAATGCAAAGAGAAACACCTTTATTTATTGTATATATCATAAACATGAATCTGGTAGCTATGTGAATATCACTCACATTCATAATTTCAAGCATTTGCCCAGGATCACCTTCCAACATGCTGGCATCAAATTCCATCATCATGAACAGATCCCACATCAATACCTTGCTGTGAGCAAGCACATGGTTGCCCTGAAGCCCTGAATGAGGCATGGCCAAGGTATCGGGTAGGTTCTGTCAATGTTCCGCCAAGGACCTTGATAAATCAACCCCCTCCGCAGCATCTAGATGAGGCTTCTCCATGTTCCTGGCCAAAATGCTCTCAAGGTCAGCAAGGCTTGTAGAAACTGCTAGAATGTAATAGAATGTACTAGAATGAATGAGTCAGTAATCAAGTCAAGTGTATGTGCAGTATATGCGCAGTCAATGACTTGTATGACTCGACAGGAGTTACAAGGTATAAATAGGGGTGCTGGCGCACTCTCTTGTCCCCATCTTTCTCTTTCACACACTCTTTTGTATCTCTCTTTTATATACGATTTAATATACACATTTTGTTTCTACAGGTTATGAGCCCCGAGCAAATCGCTTCTAACCAATAGACAACAACATATCCCAAACCCACTCACCCGAGATATCTCAAACCCAAACCCCCAACATGTCGACCAACAGTACACTATTGCAAGTGTCTGCTGGCCTACACCAAATTGAGCCCTTGAGGGGGAGTGATAATTACAACGTGTGGCGCATACAGATGGAGGACATACTCACCGATTTAGATTTGTATGGCTACGTTGATAGATTGAATGCCTTACCAGATGATGTAACAACCATGGACCAAGACAAATATAAGCTATGGATCAAGTCAGACCAGAAGGCTTTATTGAACATTCGACTGTGTGTCAACGGAAACGCACTTACGCATATACAGGCTTGTACACATTCTGCAGAGGCATGGGAGATCTTGGCGTCGACATTCCAAGTCAAAGGAACTGTCAGGCTAATAGACCTACAAAGAAAGTTCTGTAGTCATCGCATGACCGAAACCGAAGACATTGAGGAACACATTCAGCGAATGCATGAATGGTTCCAACAGATAAACCAAATCGCACCCGGTTCATGCACCGAGGTGGATTGGATAACTGTGTTAGTGGTGAGCTTAATGGACTCATGGGACGCATTTACCCGGTCGATAAGTTTCAGCTTTGACATACCATCACAGACCCAGAAGCTGGCCACCAGCCGTTTCTCAATTATTTCATGCATTCACAAGATTGAAAATGTATCAAAATAAATTGCACTGTCTGAGGCAATATACCAAGCAGTTTTTTCCATAGCTTTATAGTTGGCTTCTGTACATTTTGAGGTTTGTTTGTCACACCTGGTCAAATTTGGTCAGAAAACTTTGCAAATATGCACCAAGCCCATGAAAGATACATTTCTTTCTTGCGGAACGGACACCAAAGTGCCCAAAGAGCTCAGTTAACAACGAATGTACAAAATTACAACCTTGAAACTAATTTGATGCCGGTTTACAGGTGCTGACAATCACTCATCAGCAGACTCCGATGATGCACCTCCTTGGCCATGACCACGACCACGGCCACGACCATGACCCTGACCACCACTACAACCACAGCCACGACCCACTCCATGTTTAACTCCTTCACCTCTCCCTCAACTATTTTGGCTAGCAGCCTCCCTCTCCTGTGCCAACTGTTGCACTACCTCCTGGGTGTAAACTTGAGCCTCCCCAACTCGTCTGCCCTTGATTGTACGTTTCTGGTGCTCGCGTGCAGCCTCTCTTGTTGATTTCAACTCGAACTTGAGAATTGCAATGCAAGCCTCCACCCCTTGGATTACTGTGGTGGCCTCGGACAGCGCTTCTCGAAGCTGTGTTGCCGATGTTGCCGGGTTGTCAAGCAGGTCTAGGTAACGTATCTGGGCTTGCTGGCGTTGTGCAGCTGGACCACTACCACACTCATTAGTCTGCATTTTGGCATGGATCCTGGTTGCTTCAAAAGCGCTTTTGATATTTTGCTCCATATAGGTCTCCTCTCGAGCACAATATAGCACACTGTGGGGGATTTTGAATACACAGGTTGTTGTCAGGCTTAATGTCAGCACTTACCTTGCAAATATGTCTTTCATGACAACTTGACCTGACCACATCAACCGGTCCACTTCCTTGCTGTAGGCACGCTGTAGTGGATGGAACAAGCCTTGATCTAGTGGCTGTAGGAAGTCGGTTGTATGGCTCGGCAGTCCCACAACAATGATTCAGGCATCCATGGCATATTTGAGGAACTCATACGTGAGATGAGAGCCATGGCCATCAAGGATCAAACACTGCCACTGGCCGTTCACACTGCCGTACTTAGTTTCAATTGTCTGTAATCTTTTTTGTGTAGTCACTAACGTACCTAAGCTCTTTTGTCCACCCATCAAATGCCTTTATGTATTCAACACCAAGCTCGTTGTTGGTCCAGCCTTTGGGTGAGGTGGCCCATACCGTTGTCAGGGGGAGCGGGCTATTCTTGCACCAGCGCTTTTGGACATTTTTTCCCTTCATGATAATGAACAGTGGTAACATGACACCTTGAGCACTGATGGTTTCAATTGTGGTGACAGTTTCATGTGAGCCTGCTGGGTGGGTTGGATTAGTGAGTGATTCCATTAGAGTGCATACATTGTTTTGACCCACCAGCATTACCATCTTGCTTCACTCCAGGGTCCCGGCGCATGACAAGGACTTTCTCATTGCCAGTCACTCCAATTTGGTGACCTTTCTCGTCACAGTTGAACCGTCGCTCGGGTGGAATTTTGTACTTGTCATAAAGGTTTGAGAGCTACAACACATCAGCCATCAGATGTGTGAATATTGACCTAGAGTGTGTACATACCATCACATAGAAATTCATGATTTTTGTTGGATTTTTAGCCATCACCCATGTTTGATCAATTTTTTTTGCTTTTGACAACTTGAAGCTCAGGATGGCAATGTTGGAAACGCTTGACCCAATTTTCTCCAAGTTTGACCTCAGTTTCAGGGGGTGCTTGTGCCTGCAAGACAGACTCCACATATGCCCGGATGTGGGACAAACGCACTGGGAGGAACCGTCTCTCCATCTAGGCACACCACTCTACGATCTCTCACTCCTCACTTGGAGATAGTTGCTGTTGCCACTCATGTGCAGTCTTTCTATCCTTAATGCCACGGATACGATCACCGAATGTTGCTCATGGTACACCATGCTTGCTCACTGCCCTCCGCTGACTCATCCCACCCTGGACATCTTTGAGGGCACACTGCAGGGCTGCTTCCCCATCAAACTCTATGCCCCGTGGGCTTGAACTGCCAGATCTGTGAGTATGCAATCCATCTGGCGTATCCACAATCTGAGTACATGCCTACTAGACATTGTGTTGTGTTGCTGAATGCTGGTTGTTGCAGAAAATGAGAATTTGCTCTCTGTCACATCATGTGGCCAACTTCTAGGTATTTCCGCAAATCCCGACCTATTCACTCTTGCCCCAGCGTGCAAGAAAGTGGAGGAGATAAAAAATGTTCAAAAATATGATAAGGTATATTGCATGCCTAGCTCTCAGATGGGCATAAAAACTAATGCATCCATATGTGTTTCAGAGAGTTACATCACTGATTCAAAATCCGGCCGGTTTCCCGGTCAGTGATGGTAGATGATGCAAATAAGCTAGTGAATGAAGTTACTGTACTGTCCCTAATTATAACCACAGGTAGCGTCACGCACCCCCGTGGTTGTGGTTAGATCCATTGAGTTGTGCGTCACAGTCCCATACACGTGGTTAATGGCTAAATTTTGGTCACACAGCAATGTATCTACTAACAAAGAAAGAACGACCGTGGGAAGCTTGGTCATATTCAGGGTTTAACCTGGGACCATACTCAGGGTTTAAGCAACTGTAAGCGCCGGGTTCAAGGCCCACCGGGGTATGTCAGCGCTTGAAAGTGCGGTAGCCCCGTCATTTCATGCTCGAATGGGGTGGTAAGGTGCTCATAAATAAGAGTAAAATGGCCTTTACATTTCTATATGCGTTATGCTATGTGAGTTCGAGCGAGCCACCTGTGAATGGCCAAACACATAGTGAACATAAGATTAAATCGCCCATTTCCCGGCGAAAAATGCACGGAACAGGGTATGTAATGTCTCATTTGAAAGCTCTCGCCGAGTCGCACACATGTTATTAGTTCTAGAACGCGTTTTGACGCGATCCTGTGGCTCCACTCTTCCCTCAATTTTCTTGACCCAACTATTCAGTTCAAGAGTTTGGATGGGTATATGCATATACATGGCTGTGCAAAATGGATGGTTTTGAAGATTTGGGCAAGTACAGACAACATCAGGGGACAGGGAGGGTGAGAAAAAGTGAAAACAAAGAGAAATTATGTGAAACCCAGATACTAAAACTGGGGCTGGGGCACGGGTTTGCAGAGTAGGATTGAGATTATTGAGTACATGGTAGCATTGGAGTCTAAATGGGGTTGGATGGGTGGGTGTGCAGGGGGCCGAGGCACGAGGCCCCTGCATACCCATCCATCCAACTTCCCATTTAGACTGAGGCTGCGTGAGCAACTCTATTCAAGCTCAAATTACACAAAAGGACTAATATTTGGGTGGTAGGGGTAGATGTACTATAATAGAGGGATGATTACACTTCAATGAATGCACACTTGGTTGACTAAACCACATAGATCCCGGAGGTACGACGGGGCCAAAGTTCATAGATTAGAAAAGAATGAGTACAATATGTGCTGTATACACAACCATATGCAAATCAATAGCCCATGCCCCGTAGTTACTCCAAATACTCATCACCAATATAATCCAGTTGGTCCTTGAATTCAACAACATCTGGTGGGAGCACACCCGGGTGGATGTTGCGTAAAACTGAGGGATCAATGGCTTAATCATCATCATAATCTGGGCGCTCTGCTTCCTCAAAGTTTGGGTCACTCGGGAGCTGGGCCGAGATAGCCAAGCAGAAGTCCCAATCTTCCATGAACCGCTCATGGACCAACGTACAACACCTTGGGCTAGTGAGGGTCTTGTAGGAGAAATCGCAACCGACAAACTTGGTGTCACACCAAGCACAGAGCACAACCTCTGGGCGCTCTTGGAACCAGTTCCATGCCTCAAGAAGCCAGCTAGCAAACGTAAAATGTAGCTAATTATTATAACTCCTCATATACGAGACCTATGTCTCCTCTAGACATGCTGTAAGTAACCCCAGCAACTTGTCACACAACACATACACCCCGGTGGTTATCACACAACTGATTTTTTGTCATGTGGCGCAAGCGCCGCGTTAGTACATTTAGGGACAGTACAGTAGCGATTTGTGATCATGGATATTGGCTGAAGCACACCAAAGGAGCACTAGGAACGGTGACTCAAAGGCGTTCATCAGCACGAACAAGTCAAATCAAGATAGATTTAGACATAAGAATCACAATCCCCGAGTTCAAGACAAAACGAAATCGTGATCCAAGTGTCAAAACTGTGGGAAGATTGGCCACCGGGCAGCTGAATGCTGGAGCCCAGGTGGAGGTGCATACGAGCACAATCAAGACAATGAATCCAATCAAGACAACAAATCTGATCAAGAGATCCAGAATAAGAAATTCAGCCTACGAGGCAAATTCCAAATCAATAATGGGCACTTGAACTTAGAAGATTCGAGCGACTCAGAGGAGGCTAACATTGCTGATGAATATGTATTCTAGGCCCAAGACAAGCAGACCAACATATCAAAGAAAGGATCAGCGCACAATCTGGATCATGATAGCGGTCTCAAAGGATATAACAAGACAATTAGACACAGTCTAAGTGTCTGATAAATTAGTTGCATTGAAAGATTTCTTTCTTATCTCTCTTAATGGTCAATTTACTATAATCGCTTTAATTCTCTTTTTCATTTTGTCCTGTAACTACACTTGCTCGATTAAGGGGGAGTGTAGAAACTGCTAGAATGTAATAGAATGTACTAGAATGAATGAGTCAGTAATCAAGTCAAGTGTATGTGCAGTACATGCGCAGTCAACAACTCGTATGACTCAACAGGAGTTACAGGGTATAAATAGGGGTGCTGGCGCACCCTCTTGTACCCATCTTTCTCTTTCACACACTCTTTTGTATCTCTCTTTTATACACGATTTAATATACACATTTTGTTTCTACAAGGCTGGGCTGAGAATCCATAGCCAGTGAGAATGCAAGCTGATGGGACTTGGTAGTGAGATACTCCTTATAGATTTTGTTGGCAAGTGTTTTGAGCAACTTGAGAGTGCATTCTTGACCCTGGCTAGCAAACAGGGCATCCAGCTCATCCAGAAGTCAAGGTTTCTTCTCTGCAGTCTTGTCTTGGGGGGCACCAGGATGGGTTTGCTTTAATTCTAAGCTAATTAGGTGGCAAATCAGCCTACATTGAGCCTTGAAATATAGATGACATGGCCATACCGAGCAGTAGACAATACCAGAGAATCAAAGACTGTTGTCAAAGCCTTAAACCAAGGGTAAAAATTGCAGCTTTCCATGCTCAAGTTCACCCAAGAGCGCCCAGATAATGTCTCAAACCCAGTCTGTTTCCCGGGTACATTATAGTAGTGAGTCTTTATAATCACCTTGAGGTATGCCCAGCCCATGTGCCAGCTTTCAATGTGTGGCAAGACCCAGTCCTTCTATGCAGATATGGTTGCTTCCTGCTCAAGGGAGCACCTGGCTTGCCGCATGTAATGCACACTCATCTGGTTGCCTCCCACCAAGCATGATCGATTGTCAAACTGCTCAGGGGGGATATCTAGCTGGCCTATGAGGTTGTCCAACACTTCAGAAGCACCAGATGCCTTGCCCTCGTTGATCCCAAACATCGCCATAGGGTATATGTGTGATTTTTGAGTCGCCAGAGGGTTCTTTGCACAGTAATTCAGGTCCTTGAAAAGATCTTTGACATCTTTCTTGAAGCGTCCAAGTCCCTTGACATTGTTCACAAGGATCTGCATGATGGTTTCAGTCCCAACCCACTCCAATTGGTCATAGTCAACAGCAACATAGAGATCCTCCAGAGTCAGATTTTGTCACTCAGCTAAGTAAAAGCTTCGCCGTATATGGGCCACATGCAAAAGCCCCAGCTAGAACATCCTCAAGAACTACAAGTGTTGCCGCTGTACCGGTCTTCATTCTTGTCTTGTTGCCGACAGTCTCATGTCAAGGGATTACCTGGCATTGAATGTTGTCGAAAAGGAGCATGAATGTGGCCAGATTGTTTCCCAGAGCTACAGCGCCTCCGGGGTTCTCCTGAACAACACCAAATGCTCTTTGCCCAATCCAGCACAGCTCCTCCTTTGCTGAGTGTGCAAGCAATCTGAGGTAGCTGAGGACAGCACTGTGGCTAGGTGACATGCGTAGTCAGCTCCCAATGTGGTGGACAGCCTTTGAGGCACTGCATGCAAACAAGGAAGCACCCACAAAGGTTTGAAAGAACCCAATGAGCCAGTTCTGAGTGCCTACAAGGATGTAAATCGCGGTTGTTGCAGCCTTCAAAGCACCATGTAAGACACATATATCAAATATCAGAGTTTTTGTACCGTATTGGTCGCTTTCTGGGCACTTGTCCTGGGTGTCCAACCCAATCTACCCGCCGGTACATGATCCTCTGCATCCGAGTCTGAGTCTTTGCCCGTGTCTGTCCCAGAGGCATTGGCGGTATTGCCAGAGTGAGCTGATTTTCTGTGAGGCGATCTGAATACTGAGAGTATATGCCACATGAGTGGTGCCTCAGACTTCATAATTGACCTCTCCTGAGCAATGGAGAGGCTCTTGAGCTTAGCCCATGTTGGATTTGCCGACCACTGGAGACACCTTTCCAGTAGCCTGGCTTCCTGGTTGACTTGATGCAGCACCGCATGAGCAGCCCACTCCTCCAGGCCCT
The DNA here is from genome assembly GCA_019616325.1 of Ceratobasidium sp. 394. Classification (NCBI taxonomy): domain Eukaryota; kingdom Fungi; phylum Basidiomycota; class Agaricomycetes; order Cantharellales; family Ceratobasidiaceae; genus Ceratobasidium; species Ceratobasidium sp. 394. Next base: position 29,317 of record WSTG01000062.1, on the reverse strand, counting down.
CACGTAAGTTGTAACACATTTGATTGATTTCCTCAGGAACTGGAGGAGGCAAGAAACTGATAGTGCAGTCAGAGCGTGCTGTGTGTGAGACAACGGGAAGGCACAGGTTTTTGTGCTGCGATGTCTGAGGGTGGTAGTTTTCGTGCTTTAGGGAGTGGGAATGGTGGTAAATTGCATCGATGATCTCAGCAGGGCAAGTTCCTGCACGGATTCTCCCAGACAGCCACTGTGAGAGCATCTGTTGAGCCACCCTGTTCATTTCAGAACTAGAGCTAAAGAGGGTCTCAAAAAAGTCGCCTAAGGAGTATCTGTTGTAGCCTCAAATGTGGTCCAGTATCACCTGGGCCTTTTCTACTTTATTGCCGCCTACACCTGAGTCAAGAGCAGCCACAGGAGGTGCAGAATGGCTCATATTGTGATATTTAAGTTATGAGATGGCCGAAATAAAAATGAAGAACAAAGCGATATCGAGGATGAGTTTGAAAGAAAAAATCCCACACAGTGTAACCCTCTTGCCCCTGTTCCGCCTCCCCACCCCTATTTTTGAGGCACCAGACCATCCGGCGCTTGGAACCAACACAGCCATGCTCCCTCTTATCTGATCAACATCTCTGACCAATAACACCCCCAATTTCAAAGTGCAGGTCTCCAAGGACTTGGACAGCTCTCAACACCAGACTAACTTTTTCATCACATCTTGTGAGAACTGAAAATCCAACCCTCCCCCCAGTGAAGAAGAAAAATACATAACCAAATGAAAATCAGGAATCAGTATATGTTTGAAATATCACAGCAAAAACAGGCAGAACACAAGCTACAGATGTCTGAAATTTGGGTTACGGCACACCATGTAGGTTTTTGTTTTCCCTGAGCCCTCGAATATCCATACTGTGCGCTTCTGTGCCCCTGGTAGATACTCCCAATTGTTCAAGACACCCACTAATGCGGTATGCAGCCTGTGCGAGTATTCTGCTTGGTTTATCAAACCTACAGTCTGGATCCGGTCCCGGATTTGGTCCAACACCGCTACACCCAGAGAGCGCCACTGCCGTCCAGTATCCTGAAGCACCCAATCAGAGGGGAAGAAACGGGTGATTGCTCGGTCAAAGCCCCCAGCACGTGTTCGCTCACGGTACTGCACACGGTCCACCATTGAACTCCAGTTCCGCAGCCGCAAAGGACCAGTGTAATTGCGTGCCACCAGGTTGGAGGCCCTGTCCTGCTCGGGTAATGTTGACCATAGCCAGGATGCAAATGTCACATTGATCAGGTGTTCGACCCAAGCTTGATCATCCTCGTCCCAGGCAACCTGTCCTGGTTCCGAATTGTTGGTTGGATTGTGTGTGTCTTCGTCAATCTGAGTACCAGCTCGTGCTGTCTTGATTCTTGCACCAGCCGGATTCTTGCGGTTCACGTACTTGAGAATGGGGTATCGAGATAGTGTAACGTCCCCTGTGATCCGCAGCATATCTGGTCCAAACCTGTGCAATGGGATGCTGGCAATCCCAAACGTGATGGCACGGCTGACAATCCCAAGGTCCTTCACCATGGCTCTACTGGAGCTCATGTCATCTGGGCGCTTGACCAAGCCGTGTAACAGGTATGCCAAGTTGCAAGCCAAAAGCTGAACCGGCTGTGAATTTCGATCCTGTTGTGACAGTTGCTGCAGCTGCGAGAAGACCCATTGGTAACTTCCTGCCATAATCGACTTCAACCGAACAACCGAAGAGGTTGGGATGGCAATCTGTCCAGGCCGTAGTATTATCAACATACAAGTCAACAACACAGGCTGTGTCTATGCTTACAATTGCTCCAGCCGTGAGGAACCTTGTCTTCCAAAGTTCTGGGTCAAGCTTGAGTATCTCCGCGGCACCCCACAGCCCACAGCGCCACTCCATCCTAACACCATAACTCCCCCGGCCAGTTTCCCAGGCTTCCTGTCTCCTAGAGGTCTGGACATGGTAAGCCTTTGAGCCCAGGAGTCCATCCTGAGGTGAGAAGCCAGTGCCAATAGAGTTGTCACGGTGTATGTAGGTGAGGACCTTGTCTTTATGGTATGCCTGAAGCTTGTAGAATGCCCCCCCAATATGTGTCCTGGGTTTGGCATTGATCCCCCCGACAACATGTGAGTGTGCATACGCATCAATGGTAGGCTTGCGCCAGCTACCTGCAGCAAGACCCTTGAGCTCATCAAGCTTCCACAGCAAGGTTAGGTCCTCCACATCCAGTGGGAGGTTTTCTCGGCGCACATTGATCTCGACACCCACGTCCAGCACAATATCCAATGGGTTCTGGCAGCTCCAGTCAACAATAGGAAAGAGCTGCAGGACATGGAGCACCGTGCTTCCGCCAGAACGTTCAGGTATGGCCTCTGCAACAGCCTTTAGATTGATACCCCAGATGTGGTAAAAGAAACCCTGGAACTTGGCTAGACGAATGTCACCACGCACAACATCTTGCGCAAGCCCGAGGACCAAATTGAGCATTTGAGGCATGATCTTGTACCCAGAGAAGGACCTAGAGCCATTGAGGCAGTGTGCCTCTGCCACAGAGTATGACTTTGGCAGCTCCATGTTGAGGCGAATCCAGGCATTGATAAGTGCTTCTGGACAGGTGTGGCGTGCTCGAGCAAAGGCAACCAAGAAAACCAGCTCCCACCACTGCTTGAATTCCTCTTGAGTCAGCATAGTTATGTATCGCCCTCCAGCATTTGTGCCTTTGAAGAGGTTTGGAAAAAAGACGTTAACCCGGAACTGGTTGTTGATCCCCATGTTGAGCAGGGTGAAATTGGGTACTGTGGATCAAGGTAACCATAAGCTCAGTCTTCAATCCCATTAAAGTATGTGACCCAAGGACTTACTGTGGCTCAAGGGAGTTTTCTTTCCATTGATATCAACACTGAGACCATTGTCTGTGGTCATAGTGGTGGCCCGAGGTGGGTATGCATGCAATGAGGCTGGCATAATGAACTGTGGCCCACTTGCTGTCAGAGACAGAGAGTCTATGTCAAGGCTTGCTGTCAAGTGCTCTAATTCTAGGTCCGTGGTATTTCGTGACCAGTCAAGACGAAGAGGTTCCCCACGACTTTCACCTGTGAGGACAGCATAACTTCTCTCCCGGCCCTCTTGGATGTGAGACAGCATGCGACCCATCCGTGCTACACCCACACAGTCCTCTGGAGACTCAAGGCAAGCCTCATCATCGCCGCCTACCACATGGACCCCAGGAGGAAGAAAGCTGCGTTGGGGAGTATGGTCATCGTGCAGAAGGACAGACTCCAGCAGGTAGGTTGGCAGCCTTGGAACAACACCTGACAGCATCGCAGGAGGTAGTTGATGGTTGTTGGAGCCAAGCTGGTTCAGGAACTGCCTGGTGCTCTCAAGAGATGGTACAGTAAAACAGGCTGCAGCCCGGGGTCCAAAAAGTGTCTCCCAGTTTATAGATGACAGCTCACTCGGCAAGAACCCCCGAGGCTCAGAGAGAGACCTCTCATATTGAGGAGCAGTCCAATGTGGGAGCATGGTCTTGGTCGCAACTGGGGGCAACTGATCATCTGAGTGTTCAGCTCTCCAAGGTGGTGGGATCGGTCTGGGTTTGCTGTGCAGAGCAATGGGGAATGCATGTTGGTATCCAGAGCTGAGGTTAACCAAGGCCCTGTCTGCGCACACACCCAGCACATCAAGTATTCTTTGTCGCACTACAGGTACCGATAAGGGCCGGTGAAGTGCATCTTCCTCAAACAATGAGATGGCAGACACAGCTTGACAAACAAAGACACCGCAGTCAAGACTCCCTGGCTCTTGCCGATATGCTGGAATCTTCATGTGAACTCCAGTGAGGTTGACAGTGAGCTGTGGCAGTAGGTAGCTGAGTACCAGCTTAGCTTCCTGGAGTCGCCTGTTGAACATGGCTGTTGACGGGGCAGACAGAGAGTCAAGGTAGCGCAGCTGGCAGCAGAAGCCTGTCCCATCCACCTCTCGCTGGATATCACCATACCACAGGTAGCAGTGTATCACACGAGGGTCGATCACTGGCAGCAAGATCCGACTGGGCATGCAGCTGAATGTCCAGACCATATCCCGCAGCCCTTGCAGACGTTGTGCTCCTTCAGGTCCAGCAGTCCGCATCCATTGACCTGGCCCTTCCACAAATTCCGATGTTCTTGTCAGTGCGCCAAAGACAGAAGGGGGAACCAGACAAAGAAGCTTGGGTGCCCCACCAGAGGACAGTATGGCCTGATAGACCAGGTAACATGTGACTTGATCCATCACCTCCTGCCCCATCAGCTCATCGTTATGGAATGCCCATATGGGATTGGACTCATTTTCATCCTGCCAGGCATACCCGACTGACCACTGTTGGATGCAGTTTTGCAGTGGCTGCAGTGTTTCAACATGCACAAGGTGCAAGCTGATTGTCCATTCCCTTCGCAATTCTGGCTTCAGATTTCACTGTTGTCTAGCTGCATGCACACACACTCACTCATCATCTTTATGACTGGTTTCAGGGTCATGTGCATCAACATCTCCAAGTGCATGTAGTTTCGGGCCAGCTGGTCTGGACATGGACAAAGCGATGACAATTCCCCCACCAATCAGTACATGCAAGCAAGGAAGTACAACCATGCTCACTGCTCATGTTCCCACCGGACAATGGGAGGTTCCATGACATCCTGGTCAGAGTCATCACTTATGTCAATTACTGTGTTGCTATCCAACGTCGCCTGTAAAGTAAATATAATGACATGAACAGAACCAACTTCCAGATCTGTCCAGCACGTACAATGGGCCCTGCCTTCCCCTTGGTTGCTATTTCTCCCACAGCATGAATGGCCTGAACACTAGGCAGGGAGACTTTGACTTCAAAAAATGGAGCTGCTAGCGAAGCACATACCTGGTATGTGTAACAAGTTTGGGTGCCTTGTGAATCTGGCCTGCACCCAAGTGCTGTTGTACAACTGCTGAACTGTTGGATACAACAGGTGCCTGCTTCTCATTCCGAGACAATCTGCTTTTTGAGGAGCACCTGGTACCGGCACTTGATGTTGTTTTGGCAGACTTCCTTGATGGTATCTCCACAGACATCATTATTTTCCTCTTTGACGTTTTCCTGGACCCTATTGGACTGGAGAACGACCTGGGTGAAACTGCCTTTGAGGATTTGTCATAAATGTTGCTCGAGTGGGTGGATGGCAACCTGCTGTTCTGTGGGTTGGTGTTGCGATACCCCAAAGGTAGCTGCACATGGTAGAAACTCAGACTCACCAGCTTCCAAGTGGTGCCTGGTTAGACTAATGAGGTAGGGTAACATGATTGTGAGTAGATGCCTTTGCAGAATGGAACAGACATGCCAGACACACATGAACACTCCTACTGGTTGGTGGATCCCATGTGACCTCACTTGAATTGCTGGCTTGTTGCATCGGGGTATCATGACTGTTGGCCTTCTCCTGGTCTAATCGATAATATTCATGAACCACGTCGGCTAGGGTGGCTTTGTGAGCTCCATCAACAATAGATAACTGGCACAAATCATTACCATCATCGAGCCCAACAACATCCACTACTTCATCTGAATCCTCAGACATTACCACATCCACCCAGGTATCTATGATGTCTGAGTGACCAGGATCTTCCTCCAAGTCCAGGACATCCAAGTACAGCTGAGATGCTTCATTCTGGCTGGAGTGGTGCCGCTGTTCCGCCTCATCTTCAGAGTTGTCACCTACAAGGCTTGGACCTGGAGGACTACTGCTAGTACTCGCAGTTGCCAATATTAGCAATCCACCCACACAAACACACACACAGAGCAGCAGCAATGAAACTTGCAACCATACCTGGATGCATAGGTGTACACCTCCCGGCTTTTTTTGAATAAGTCCTCATGCTGACACACTTTATGCTCTGCAATTGAAGGTGTTGAGGTTCGGGATGGTAAATCATCATAGATTCTACCAAAGTCAATAGTTCATTAGTCATATACTCAATCAAAGCCATTTCTGAGCCACGTCTACGCACAATTGACTTGCATAGTGATGAACCGGAAGATTCATGCTAGCCAATGAGAGTGGTGATTGCACACTGGGAGATTTCCTGTGCTGTGAATCTAAGCAGTGGTTTGCAGGGAATCTCCCACTGTTTGGAGGGACTTGAATATCTCTTGGCATAGGTGCACTAGCAATTGAGGTGTGTCAATTTAGGCCAAGATTCCATTTGCACGGTCAACACACCAAATGTCACCCATGGATGAGGCAATCTTCGCAGGTGGCTGAGAAACATTGCTGCTTTCCGATGCCAAAGAATCATATGTGCTATATAGGGTGCATATGGGTAAGTGATCTGGGAGTTATCACTACTGGGGTAGCATACAGCTCTCGAGCAACAGTGTGTGTTGACATCCTCTTGACTTGGCATGGTTGTTTCAAAGACTTGCTGAGTTCAGACAGCGGTTGCTGGATGCAATCACGAGCTGTAGTCCTATCCCTAAGAGGTGGGTTGGAACCCAAGGGCTGTGGAATGTGGTACTCGGGAATGCTTTGTGAGCTGGTGTCCCCGGTCAGCTGAAATGATGCTGGTGTTGTGCCTCTGGACTCAATGGAGTCATAAGTTCTACAAAAATGTCAGATGCACTAGAATCTGAGCTTGGCCAACTACTCATTGCTCACAGCTCACGGTATCTGTGTTTGCAGCACACCAGTCCAATTAGCATGGGTTCGTGGCACTAGTTGCTCGGGAGGACCAACCTGGACATTCTTGGACAAATGGTACCAGATTCCCAATGATATTCACCCACACTTTGGGAGATCAAGGAGATGTGGTGGTTGCAAGAACCCATCCAACACGAGGTCATGCCATTTTGTCCCATGTGACCATGCTAGCCCAGTATGTACTAAGTAGTTGGACACACAGATCCTAAACATTCTGGGCTGTTACATAACACGTGGCTATTTGTGGGGGATGTCGAGCACATCTCAGAGCTTTGAGTACCGAAATATAAGCTATACCATGTTGAAGTACCCGGATCATCATGGCTAGCTCTGGTTTCGCTGTAGCTCAGTAATCCAAATGTGAACAAACTGGCAGATAACCCAAGTACACTCACTTCCAGTCGACAAAAGTCTTAAAGCACCCTGAAAACCGGTCAACTCAACCGAGTTCAGAGTCTGTTGCTATTACCACCAATGCTATTGCTCTGTGCTTCATGACACTGATCAGACCGTGATAAATGTTCAAGTCTGTGCACAACCCAAGAAACAGCATCCACATACACACAAGGACAAACTGGGACCGGACCAGGAGAGAGGTATCAGACACAGGCAAGAAAACAAGCACACGATTTGACGGTAATTAGGTCGGGTCCAACAAACATCCTCCACCAATGAAGTATTGGGACAAGGATTATGGGGTGATACCAATATGAAAGAAATGGTACACTAACAAATCTGGCGCATACAAATCATAGCGGAACCTGTAACTCTATTGCGTAGTTTCCACCGTATTCACGAAACGTGCCTGGCATTGTACTGGAATCCAGGTTGATAAACCGTCCACATGACGAGCATGTCAGAGTAACAGACACATCTGATACCCTCATACCAGCTGAGGCTGAATGTGACACCTGCCAATGTCGAGGGGCATCTTGCGTTTCAGCATGGCCACACCGGCAGCTTGAGTAAATGTCGGGTAACTTGAAACCCAGTGGCCGCACGTCCCATGGTGAAGGAATTAATACCCTCGGCAGTCGTTCACAAGTAAACCACGCTAGGTTGCTGTCTGCATGTAAGCTTGTTGCTTCTAGCCAAGCCTGAACGGTGTATTCGGGCTGCGGGTCATGGCCGACAAACCGTTGTTGGGCCAAAACAGCCATGAAGCTAGCCCATTCTTTTGCATAGAAATGTTGCAACCCAAGGCAGAGAAAGATTTCTGAGAACTGCCGCCTGAATATCACCAAATGAGCTAACTGAGTCCCACAAACATGTGATACTGACCCTTTGCATTGTTGCTCTAACTCAAGTGCAATCTGTCCCAGCTCTATATGCTGCTGCTTGCACAGCACAACTGCTCGAGTAGAAGCAAATGCCATGTGGCAGTTGTCCATGGCCTGCTTTGCTCTAATGAACATCTACAAGCCATGCTGTGGGTCATTAACCGGCAATACAACTTGCCGGCATATCAAGGCAAAGCAGAACACAAATACCTCTTGTAACTCAGAGCAGCTAGATTTGGCCTGTCCGGTAGCACCACTTGCCACATTGCCAACGACAAGGACAACCCAGACATGTGCTGGTGGGCTTGTTATTCAAGATTTAGTAAATGGTTATATTCATGTGTATAGGCTAGGCTTACCGGACTGTTGCAACGCATATATCGGCATGCACAGAGCCACTCTCAATAAAAACCGAGTCACGCTAGTCATAAGAGTTGACCCAAAAAATCAGCATTCCTCTACTGACTCGAGGCATGTCAACTCCACCTTGAAGCTCTTACGAGCCATACTGCATACAAAATGGTCATACCACTGTCTTGCAGGGAAGCTTACTGCATCGGAATAAACTACAAGTAGCAGTATGTAGGTCCCAGGGGGCTGATTCACTGTCATCGTCCCAGCCTGGGGAGAATGAACAAGTAGAGTATTGTGCATAAAACGGAAATATTAATCCACTGACCTCTGGTGATGAATAAACTGGTGGTGCGGCTGAATCTAACCTACCTGTGCCAGGATCCGGGTGCAAAACAGGTGGCAAAATCTTCTCTATGATCTCCGCAACCTGTAGATCAAAAGTTTGGGTTCAGTAAAGCTGGTCTGTGCGGAAACAGCTGCCAGATGACCTTGTCTCGCATCTTCATGTCAACAGCTGTGATTCCCTTCTTAATGCATGACAGCAGGCCACAGACAGGCGAGGTGAATACGGCAGCAACACAGGGTTTGCAGATGGGATGAAGAACCAGCAGGTATGAATTAGGCTACCAATATGAACCTGAGAGTCAGGCTTCCACTCACACTGTGGCCGGTGTTCGACATCATGCATTCAGCCCAGTCCTGGACATCGACTTGAAGTTGAATATCAAACAGCGCCGCGAGGTTCTTGGGTGCCGGGGTGAGATCAATATACACAACTGCTCCGTGGTGTTGTCGAACAGAGGCAGACATGTCCTTCAAAAGGACTCGCAGTCCATTTGAGTGGAGAGACGTGGCTACCACAAGCAAGAGATCAACCTGTGAGTCGATCTCCTTCAGCTCCTCCAGGTCCAGTCCATTGTGATAGAAAGTCAGAGGTTCTTCGTTAAGTAGGATTTTAGGGGTAAGATACCCCACTGGTCTGGGACGTTTGCCCAGATGCGTTGCTTCTGAGGCTTCAGGCAATTCAATCACAGGGGTATATTGATTTGACGGACAAGACAGACTATTTGCTTACCTGCTGTGACACAGTGAGGACATTTTACCAGCCCTGTCTTCTGCATCTCCTCGTCAAAGCCTGCAGCTGGCCCTGGTGCTTGCTTCATGCAGACTCGACATGTAAGGATGTTGTTGCTGCCATGTAGTTCCAATATCTTGTCCGCCAGCTCCGGAGAATTGCAGGGCTGTACACCATCGAAGTTCTGAGTGTAGCAGCGCTTCAGACTACCAGTATTACTCAGATGGAGGACTAATCGATGAAACGATGTTATAGGAGAATTTCGAGCCTGGATCCGCATTTCAGTCAGCACCTGGTTGAAAATGGCCAGTTCCTCCACTTTGGTGAGGGTAGACACGCTGAACAGGTCTTTTCCCAGCACTGTTGTGTCGTTTTTCATGAAGCGACGGGAGTAAAGGCCATTCGGAGACCTGAAATCCTGGGGGGGGGGGGGGGGTTTCAACCATACTGTCATTAGGAGTTATTCTGGTCATGACCCACTGGGATTCCAGCTGCTGTTGAAACTCCTGCTCCACATACAATGGTGATCTTTCGAGCGGTTGAAAGCTGTTCACATATGTATGCCTTGTTAGTTTCAAAGCATGGTTGAGGAATGGTGAAAAGATGATGGCGGGGCATGTGTGAGTCACAGGTTCAAGAGCGATGAGCTCGTCAATCAGAGGGGAACATCAACACGTGATGTAAGTGTTTTCAGGAATACCCATATCCGATTTATTACCTGGCTGCAGCACCAGACTTATATGGAGAAGGTCGGTGACTTATTCCTACACCAACGCTGCTATTCTGCACACCGCAACAACTTTAGGCGGGTGAACATTCGTGTCCTTTGTGCATTCTCATCCGTGTGTCAGTTTAATAATAATAGATGTCAATTCTTTCAGTCATCTAAACTACGGCCGAGTTAGGCTACGCATGTTTGAGAAGCGACTATTTTCAGCCATGGAATAATTCCGTTGTTCACTTCTACCACATGTAGCCTCATTTCCTTGACTATTGCGGTGTTATCCTAAATATGTCTCGGAACCATCGCAGGGCACATCAGGGTTCTAGCCTGCCTCCCCATCAGCAGCTACACGTAACAACCACCTCCTGAGTGCCAGTCGTTGCAACTATCCGACCATTTCACAACTCGCTATGAGCACAAGCACCCATTCCTCACTCGATGATATTTCTCAGACCCTCCTCTTGGCCGAGTCCTCATCCTTCATTGGAAAATTCAAAGTGACTCTAGACCAGGTATCACCTCACCCACACCAGCGACTCGTTTCAGATGATTGGGTGATTAAGCTCCACGCCAAGTTTGTGGAAGTCGGAGTGGATAGAGCCGCCCACCCTGTCAAGGTTCTGCTCAAAGGTCACCCTGGGGTGCTTTTGGGAAACGGGCCGCAATCTAACAGTTCGCAGCCTGTGCCGGAGCTACAAAGTGACATGTCGTGTTTGGTTTACCACGGACAGCACCGACTCGCCGCCTGTAGAAAGCTCGAGGACCCTGCGGACCATTGGTGGTATGCGGATGTCTACAGTTCAGGTGAGAGCGTGAGCTTCGCAAAACACAGAAATGAACCATCGTGATGCGCTAGATTTAGAGACGTTGCACCCAGCCGAGTTTCTGACGTTGATGCACTCCAGGAACGAAAGCGAGTTCCGATACTCTGCATCTGATGCTGACCGCTTCATCGCAATGTACCGGCTCCTCCGATTGTATCAGCAGGGTCAGGTCAATAAGGAAACGTACGTGGCCAGTCAAATGCGACTGGAGCGATATGTGCCCAAGGATGGAGCCAGGCAAGGGCTGAAGAACCTTCTTCGATCCCCCGAACTAGCTGCCAGTATATCCGGACTGTTGGAGTGTTTTCATCTGCGGCCATGTTTCAATGCCACTACTTGGGGCAAAAAACTAGTGAAAGGCCGGTTTTATGCGGTGCGCAGTTGTTCCCTTGTTTGATGTTGTATTTCCTATTGACTTCACGAAAGGTATCAGTGGGTCTCATTACAGAAATGATGGAGCAATGCCGCTTGCTTCAGGGAGACTCGGAAGAACATCCGGTTGGGCCATATAAGCTGTCTGCCCAGTCTTGCAGTTGGAAGAGTCTTGAGTCCAGCGTGAAGCGAAAAGGCCATGCGTGGGCGGAGCTGAAGGGAGGAGCGCAACAAGCACTAGATAGGATAAGATCGAGGCCCCCCACCTTCCTGCACCTAATGAACCCCAAAGGGACAGATGGGTGGATGCTCGGAACAACGGTGCTTGTTTCCACAGTGTGTATGCGGTACAGCGCTGACAAAAGGCTCAAGGTCTGCCTCCCCTCTGTTCTTACATCAGATATCGTTGGAGCAGCATTGGGGGACATGTATGAGCTAGGGCAGCATGTAAGTAGTTAACATCTTACGTCCGTACTTTGCTGCTCATTTTTCCCTTACAGTTGATACACATGATTGCAGGCAGAGCATATCTAGAGAGGTATACATCAAACCAGGCTCACGAAGCAGAAGAGGACCACCCCCAGGGCATCATACTCATGGTGCTTCGGGACCTACTCAAAGGGAAAACTAACAGCAATTATCCTATTAAGGTGAATCAATATTTACAGGCCACAAACATCTCACAATGATGTACGTTTACGTTGACAGATTATCAACTTCATGTGGACGTCCAGAGCTTCCTTGTTGGCCGAGCTCAAGGCCCTGCGCATAGCTCCGGCACCCGAAGTATTAGCCCAGGATTATCAAAGCTTGATTAATAATAGTGAACCATGGTGGGAGTTGCTGAGCTTGTTCAAACTCAGGAAGCTTGATCAAGGCCTGGGTTTGACTGTCCCAAAGCGATTCGTCGAAATCCGTGCACCATCTAGGCTCATGAGCCCCGACGAGGATGCGCCTCCGGTGTTGCAACAATCTCCGGCGACCGATCTCACATCAAGACTCTCCCCCCGTTCCCGACATAAGACTGCGCAGTCTAGCCATGGCCTTGTACCGACCCCGCACCAGGGGGTTATCGCGCCAACCCAAGCGCATAACCTCCGCAATCCAAGCAACGCTGGCCGTACGGACAAACCCGATGGGACCGAGGTTTCAAATGGTCAGTTGCTCGGGGAGCCGCCTCGCAAGCGACGTCGAATGGAACGGAGCCACTCTGGAGGAGACCGATCCCCCGCGTATAATACTCCTGATTCCCCTCCCTCGGCGAGCAGTTCATCCTTGAGAAACCGTGCAAAGGCGACCAACAATCACCAGAACGCCTTCAGTCCAGACGGGGCCATAACTCAACTCAAGCAGTTGGAAGCTATAATTCCGGATCTGAAACCAGATGAAGTGGTGGCACTTGAAGGTCTTCTTGCATGCGTCTCTCGTCTTCACACAACAAACTGCATGGCAAGGGTTTTAGGCACTGTCAATGAACACCTACCAGTGAGTGAGCTACTCCTTTAGAGTCACCTCTTAAAGCTCCTAGCTAGAATATACTGAAACGCGCGCTCAAAGCAAGCTTGGTAAGAGAGGATCTGCCACTACCAACAAATTATCTGAGGGTGTGCATCTACACAGGTTGTAGAACAATTTGAAGGAGATAGCGATTAACTATGTGATCTAACACGCCCGAGGCCCGTTGCATCGTGAGTGTCAACAGTTTAAGCAACGGTGAACCTTAAAAAGCTCATGAGTGCCTGCCCCTTTTTATTGTCCCTCTGTTTTTGACTAGAACAGACCTGTTGTCATACACTTAGTCGTTTGGCATGTAATGTGGTACACTCCTGCAAGACATCTGTAAGACATGAGTTTCTGCAATCTGAACTTCTTAGGATTCTCATCCTGATGATCAGCTCAAGTCTGTCACGTGATGTTTTTTGTTCATATGTGCTTCTATTTGGTCTGCTTGACAATTTGACCACCCTTCACCACCATGGCTGATCTACCCTCCACTGTTCCTGCTGCCTCTTCGCCTGGAGCTCCGCTCTCGTCCTTCAAGATGAATGGCTCTAGGTTTGAACTCGCTGCTCCGGAAGCAACTGCCCTGAAATCGGAATCTACAGTCGCTACTCGATCTGGTCGTGAGTGTGGTGGCTCACTGTGTTACTTGTCATTACTGAGAGCCGCTCCGAAGAATATGTCCGCGTTCTAGATTGTTTTGTACTAGCACTCAACGGGAAAGCGGTGTCAATCGACGAATCTCAGATTGCAAGCCAGGACTGGAATGGTTTGACTGCGGTGGGAGCGGTAGCCTCGCTCGTCGGTCCTGGCAGCTTGTTTGCTCAATGCGGATGGCTTCATCGAGTGCCTTGGCTCTGGCTTGTCCTGCCCAAGGTAGATGAGATCGTGATCAAGGCAGACAGTAGATTTTGGGGCGGGTGCGTGTTGATTCTTGGTTCTTCCCTGTGGACTTGTGGCTTCCGTTGGGTGACGTGTCAACTCTTGGAGCCCAGTGTGTCGCTTCACCCGCTTTATCCGTCTCAATCTCGCCTGGTCTTCTGTCACCCAAGTCTATAGCTCACTGACGAGATCTCCATCCACCCTTTGGCCGGCAAACAGAGAGCCACGAGTTTGGCTAAAGACACCTTTGGGTGAATACGCCATCTTATCCCCGCACAAGCGGTTCACCAGGCAATGGAGCGACTCCATAGCTGGGTTTGGCCCGCAAGCCTCCGCTTCCGTGTTCCGGCGTTGGCCAGCAGATGGTCCTCGCCCTGGCTGGTGGCCAGAGACCGCCGATGAACAATGGCCGACACCAAACGGAACAACGAGTCCCAAGAAGCGACCAGCTCCATCCCCCGAGACTCAGCTGGGGGCCCTCTCGCTGAGTGAGGGTTCGAAACGGGCGCGGCGGATGTCCGATCCCGGGCTACAGGCCAAAGCTCAGGAGTCCCAAACCCTCGACTCAGGCCGACCGAAAGGCCCTGGACAGGGCGCAAGACAGGTTACAGCTAAGGTTGCCCTGCGGCCCTGGGATCCCCGCGCTGCTTTAGCGAGCGGCTCGGGCAAAAAATCGGAGCTTGGCGGTTGAGGTGAGTGAAACCCGCCGTGTTTCTTGCCTGTCTGATTAATGTCCATAGTTGGCATGTTCGCTCCTAAGCCGCGCGGGCCGCTTTGTTCGTGTGCTGCCGGGCGGCGACCGTTCTCCTTCATTTGCTCGCTTTTCTTCCCCCGCCGTCCAGTTTCCTCAATCCGCATTTTTCTTTAGTTTTACCTTCTTTCGACTCCACTGTTTTAGCCTTGGGTTCTGGATCTCCTGTTTGTATTCCGTTGGATTCGGTCTGTGTTGTTCGTTTAGATCCCGCCGCCATGGCGATATGTCCGCCTCTTACCATTCCATCCCTGGTTTTCGTCATGTGCCAAAAATGTACCGCTAGTCCTGGAATTTATCACATTTAAATATCTGTGATGCTGGTCTCGCTCGGATTCCAGCCGATGCCGGGCGCACGATGATCGACTTCTGGGTGAGCAGTCCGACACTTTCCTTGCCGTCCACATTACATGGCTACCACGTGTCAACCACAGTGCGATTCATAGAATGTGTTATATAATTGAAACTGGACACATCTCGACTTCTTGCTATTGTAACGAGGGCCGCCCCCAGATTCATAACACGCTATGTGTGCGAGGTCATTGTGTACGCGCAATTCAGATCTGCATCTTGTGGACGTCAGCGCGGGAGATGTCTTCGTTTAAACAGGTGGACCCACCAACTGTGGCTCATCGTGCGTCAGAATTCATCGAGGTAGCACACCGGAGTAAAGCCATGAAGATTAATCAGCTAAGTGTAGACTCACGCACCCGAAGCAATGGGAGGCTGCTTGTCTACTCGAGAAGGTAAGAATCAAGTTAGAAATTGCCGGGCGGGCGGATAAACATGACACCCAGTCAAGCAAAGAAACGGGGGGCATATGTAGATAGTACTGCACCCAAAACAATTACCGATTTCTTTCGCAAACTCACCTTGCGCCAGCCAACTCCGGGCTCGCAAAGGCCACAGTCCAGGTCTAATCGCCTTATGCTCCACGCTGCCGGTGCCAGTGGGCCAGGTTGAGGCCCCGCACAAACTGCTTGTTGGCGGACAAATTGGGAGACCCAAGTGACAGCAAACGGTTTGCCCAAGTCGAACAACCATGACAACAAGTCTGCTCCAAGGCTAGACAAGTTTCAACATCAACCGATTGCCCACAGCGTTCTACAAGGTTCGGAGACTCGCCCGCGAACCAACCAAGCACCCTAGCATCGTTCATATCCATCGTGGGTACAGGATCCGCCATGAGTGTTGTTGAGGGAGAGGTTGATGAGCTAAATGTAGATGAAGAGCTTGGCGAATCGGAAATTCTTGAGCTAGCAAAATCAGAGATCGACAAGCGTGACGAGCCAGAAGTCGACAGGTTTGACAAAGCAGAAGTGGATGAGCTTGAATTGTTTAGCGAATCAGATATATCAACAGGTTTAGCAAATATGCCAGCTCTAGCGAAGTAGATGGGTTAGATGGGTTGGATGAGGAGATTTAGGCGAGTTGGACGAGTTGGAGCGTTGGACCAGCTAGAGGAGTCGAGCAATCGAGGCAAATAGGGTGGATTCGAATATGAAACTTTGCAGAATACTCCGAGGAGGCGAGATGAGCTGGATTACCTGGGAGCTGGATGAGGTAGACAGCGATACCAGATCAGACGAGGACAAAGAATATCCACGTGACCGATCATCCTCTGCGTCCAATAACCCCCCTGGAAAATCGCTGCGTCCTGGAAACTCGGTTCGACATCGAAAGAAGGTTCTGGAGTCTATAAAGGACGGCACATTTGTTATTAATGAGGCAAGCTGGGCCGTATTTGAGGTCAAGATTCCAAGCACAATCCGCACGCGCATATATCTGAAGCTAGGCAGAAGGGGTCGACATTTCTAACTGGCCATATTCCCAACCAACTCAGGAATCGCCCAGGTTGCTTGCGTTGCCAGTTCTGATGCAGTAGAAACTGCTCTTTTGAGGTACTAGATTATGACATAGAGTACACCGTCGACGACCCTTGTGAAGGTGAACACAAGTCCGAGGACATCGCTACCGAAGCCTTATCTGGCGTAACTATCAAGCTACGATTCTGGGCTCGCATCCGGCGATGTAAGCTGCCTGTTGTTGATTGATAAGCAGGCGAGATGAAGAGTATGATAAACTTCACTTTCATCTCAACTTATCTGCACATGGCTGTAGTGCGTTGACAGGATCAATCGCAAGTTAATAACATCCTCACCAAATATTCTAAAATCGAAATCCACCGGAGGCACATAGATTTATTGCAGGAGCCAAGCAGACAATACTGATTTTCACGTTTTGAATGTACACATTTCGCAAGTTCATTATACCGGGCCATCACCGCGTCACAATTCACCACTGCGCAATCGATCTAGCTCGCGCGCTAAATTATTATAGCCATTCCGACTAGGTGGTTCCAAGGATCGTGGCCACTCCTGGGCTGTGTTGCGCCACACGACTGTGGCATCGGGCCAACACCGCACTAAAAACCTGAAAATGTACCCATCAGCGTCCAAAGTCTCAAGCGGACATACACAGAGTTAGTAAATTACGACGTTCAAAGCTTACCTTGCGAAGTCACGGAGCGTTTCTGCCGCACATGTATCCACATCAAACTGGCTCTCCAGCTGCATCGGGGCGGCTGAACTGACAATCCGAGTGTCAGCCATCATGGCAGGACCATCGTCCTGGGGCAGCTGTATGTCCACACGGAGCAGCCGGAGCGCTCCGTATCTGGCCAGCTGAATAAGATCGGAGGGGGAAGCAGGCTGATAGGGAATAACAAGGTGGGTGAGGTTGGGCCATCTTCCTTGGATCGAAGCAAACACGCTCGGCTCCCCGCGTAGATGGACCGAGTGCAAGGCCAGACGCTCGAGATTCGGGGCGTGAAGTTTTTCCAAGAGCCCGGCCGGCATTGCGAACCCTTGCAGCATGTTTGGGAATGCAAAAGTAAAGTCCGTGAGGGCCCGGAAATTGTTACCAACGAGCTCAAACATACGTGCTATGCGGTCACCGTGTACGGCCCGAGAAGCAGGGCCACCGACAATGAGCTGTAGGTCGAGGGTTGAAACACCTGTGAGGTAGGACGAGCACCTGATCAAGAAGTTTTCAAGCTGGTTTTCCGTTACAAGACAAACTGCGAGTGTTTTGAGGGAGGGAAAAGGGTCGGGAGGCAAGTCAGAATCAATCGCAAGATTTCCCCATTCGTCGTGTTTAAATCGAGCAGGGGGGCCTCTTCTATTTTTGAACGCCAAGACCCGGAGGTCGGGGAGACGACAAAGGTGGCCGAGAAGGAGGCCAGTTACCAAAGCCGAGTCCAGAGAGAGTTCAACCAAGTTGGAAAAGCGAGATATCAGCAAAAACAAAGGGGAAAGAGAATCTTGGTCTGCAGGGGTCTGAGGAAATAGCTCTAATTTTGCGAGCGGTGAGTTCATCTGCGATGCGCGGTCGAGGATTTGAACCGCCTGTGCGATAGTGAGTCCGGGTTCAACTGTACGAGCGTTAGAGCACGAAAGCGACGTAGTCGACGGTCCTAGGAACATTGCGACGAATAGCCAATGGACTGAGGCCTCGCTGTCATTCTCGCGCCAAACACGGCCGATATCGAGCACGTTAGGCGCGACGGGAATCGGAGCTAGAAGGCTTTCCAAGCCGTGCCATTGGATAGCCCTGCCGGGCATACGGCCGTAATTGGAGACCGTGCGCACGCACTGAGCGTACCTACGGAAACGTTCCACTCGATCCCCGTTGGCATTGTTCGCAAGAGAGACCTGCAAAACACAGCCTGAGCTGCCATGCACGTCGAGTTACTATCTGGGCTCACGATGAGGGGTCCGTGACCGGCGAGTACTGGACTGAATGCGGCATCCAATACCGTGAAGAGGGGCGCTGTGTCTTGGAGCCGTCTCCAAACAAAAGTGATTCCAGTATAAAAGAACGCCCGGTTGACGGTGAGAAGCTTTCTGGTTTCATCTTTCGAAAGATTGCTGAGGATCAAGCGCAGGATTTCGTGTAAGCAGAAAATGTTCGAGGGTAGGATCATCGTAGTTGCTGCCCGACCTCTGGAGAAGTAGAAAATCACGAGCCCTTGCATATAAAAAAGAACCCGCTAATGACCACGAGGCCACTGATTCAGACCAATCGGGGATATCCGCGAAAAAGCCGCAGATATGTCCCGTTGATCCTGGGCTGTTAGCTCTTGCTCCATTTCGACTAGAGTGCGGGAACTAATCCCTGCCGATTGGGATTACCGATTACTTACTGTCACTCACCAAAAACGGTAAGTAACCAGGAATGATTGTTTCATAAGTCTTCTGTATATGCAACAAATCATCGATCCCAATCAACGTTTAACGTGCTCACAGTCTCGTTCTCACTCACCAGAGCCGAGGTACGTCAAAGTCGGTTTACCGCATCGAACAGCACTGTTGCGCGCTTGTCTTTCGATGGCCTGAACGAGGGTGGCCAGCCTGTTTACATAGTTCACGATGCTACATCCGATCACCAATCGTTCCTCCTGCGGGGCGATGTATTTTATAGATCACGCAACTCAGCATACACCATGGACCTTCTGGAGAAAGTACTTCACTTATTAACCGTGCTCAACTCTGGTCCATTAACTCATATATGCACTAGCTCCTTCGGTTATCTTACCTGCTCTGCGTAGCGCCCCTTGGCATACCACAAACACTTCAGCTTGCAATTACATTTCAAACCCAAACTGGGCTCAAATCCGAAAAGCAGCAATCGAGATGCTTAGAGCTGAACTCATGCTGGCAGAACAGAATCCGACACACGTCGGCAAAATCCACAAGAGCTCCGGAGCGCTTGGTAGCCGGGTGTTTGCTCGTGTGCGCTCCTAATTATAAACGAGCGCTCAGGAGACAAAGGAGCACGGTGCTCGCCGCGCTCGTGAGCGCTCGTTTATAATCAGGAGCACACTGGCGCTCCGGAGCCCCAGACGATTTGGTTGAGCAAGCGCTCTCGAAATATGTCGACGCGCGACAAGCTAAGCACGGACTTGACATCCAGCTCATTCAGTCCGCCTGCAGCGCCTACCCCTTCCATCAGCCACTTGGTCAGCAAGTCGTCCTAGAGTGAGGGTCTACGGACATGGTCTGACGCGACACCAAAGTTTTGGGGGTGTGTATTTTGGTTCCTATCGTTATTACAATATCTTATCCTTGCCTTCTCCTTTACGTTCGTTTTTACGAAGCTATTCTCGGCGATTCCAACCTCCATGAATGACGAACGCACAGGCTCACGCATGACGTTCTTGTACTCCAGGACGTTCACGCACGGAAGTCAATGCTATGGTCGGGCAGATTCAGGCTAAACAATGGTATCAGTCGGCGGGTTATCTCTTCAACGGACACGAAGGGGCACCAATACTAGTGAATTAGATTGGTGAGTATGTTGGAAATATCGAATGGCCTGAAAAGAATCGCCCTGTGCTCCGTGGTCTGTCACTTACGCAGGTTTTCAGTTCGATTCGAGGGTATTGCTATTTTTTTTTTGTTGCCCATATTTGAAATTCGATCCAGCTGGTTTCCAGCTGGAGTGCCTCCATTCCGGAAAACAGACTTGTGCCCTTAAGCCGAGTTCTGGCTGGACCACATGCCGGATCCCTGCTTGTCCGAATTCAAGCCGGAATCCAGGTGTCGGAAGGGCGGCAGTGTGGGTACGTGCTTCTGGGCCTGAACGTCGCCTGAGCAAGCGCACGTGACAAGTCGCTGCCTTTCACAGCTCCAACTCACCTCTGCCGACATGCCCATCCAAAGCAGTCAGTGCTCTACAACCGCTTGCGCTCTTTTATCCGGCGTCCAAGTCACTCATTTTCAAATATTTGCAGATAAAACAACACGCCCAGCCAGAGTCCGGACAGCAAACGTGAGTGCCAATTAACCCAGTGTTCGCGTAAATTGTATTAACGTGCTTTTAGCATTGCACCATTTGCGATGATGGAGGAACATTGATCATTTGCGACCTGTGTAGTGCCCCGTATTGCTATAACGTGCGTGAGGATCTTGCGGACGACCCACAAACCCACGAAGGAACACTTGCGGGCGGGGCTTGTCTCACGCTTCCCAAAGGTCGCGACAACGACAAAAGCTGGGTTTTCCCCTGCCCGAATTGTCTGTCCTATCGCCCTGAAACAGCTTTGGAGGTAAGCAGACATATTCGCTCCTACACGAAGAACAAGTGCTCAGTCGATGAGCAGTATACGATTAATCGCGGTAGTCGTTCTACCCAGAGGATGGCAGCCACTCATGGCATCGTAATCGTTCTGTCATATCTAGAAACGCTGCAGGACCGAGCGTTCGTTATACTCAATCTCATAAGGTCGCTCTTGGGCGCCTTCGAGCTCAACGTAGGTAACTCTCTACCTTGGTGGAATCTTTGCTGGACTGATTCACTGTCAGGTTACGACCTACTCCATGAGATGCGATGAACGAATGGCAGACGAGGATGTTAAACTGTTGGAAGAGTAAGTAGGTCCTTTGAGATAATGGGCTACTTTGAACTCACACGGGTTAGCCACGACTCTCCTTTCCACTTTGTTTTTCTCTTCATGACCGAGAGCGACCCACGCGGCGGTTGGTGGTGGGAAGACGGGTCACGGATTGAAGAATCGGTGTGGTTGCAGGAGGTGGTTGGCGTTTACTCCAAGATTGTTGCGAAATCCGTCACCTCACGGATATTTGGGTTATGCTGCGGCGTGAACTTGACGAGTCCGGGTGCCGTGCAGCATATTTTGGACGGACTACAAGGGTGAGCCATGGCATTCCGCCGGTGCTGTGTTTCTGCTGATGTATGCGGTCCCAAAAGTACCGCGTGGGGATCGATTGTGCTGCCGTCAGCTGCCGTCGTTAACGCCGAAGACTATGCTTTCATTTTCCCCGAAATCTTCGTGAAGTTTTACTATAACGGCCTCCCGCTGAAGACTAGCCTGCTCGGCGTATGGTCCAAGTCCAAGGACGTCCGAGAACACACCAATTTGCTGGTAATCGAAAATCCCGGCAATGAACAAACACGAACGATCAGCAAATACACGTACGCTCCGCTTTCCACTCGGCCATGGGGGCTGCATCTTCCAGTTGCTCGGTCATATTGCATGTGCTCACCACACGACGATGATGTTCGTTGGCACCGGATTAGCCATCGGATTCCCAAAGCCAGCAAGCGGTCCAAACGCCCAGCGTTTGGTGAGCATTTCGTGGTCCTGCAGGCGAGCTGTAAGCACACGCGCTTGTACATTGCCGTGTTTCAGGAAGGGTTCGAGACGTTGGACATCGGCGGTACGACGATTGTGCGTCAGGATTTCGACCCGTCACTCGGAGCTTTCCCGTTGGATATGAGCAGTCATGTCTGCAAGCGGCTTCTTAAAGTGAGTTTGCCGTTTTTTTGTTTCGTTTTTTTTTTTGGAAATGAAACGATTCCGCTGGAGCTCACTGTTAATCCTGCATTCCGCCATAAGTCGACTGATCCTCGCTCCCGCGCCGATCGGTTCGAACACTCGTCCCCTTGGACCGAATCGGGGAAAGAAGCGTTGAAAGCAGCACAAATGACCACGACCTCGATGGAGGTCTGTGAGTGAGGGTGTCCGCATGATCCAGGCTTTCCCCATCGTTGCTGGAGTGCCGTGTTGAAGAGCTTGACTAAGGTCCGTATCGCTTATAGATCCGTATGCGCGAATGTAGGATCCGACTGTTATCACATGGCTGTATGTGCTCGCTTATTATGTATGACTCGACCCTAGTCCGTGGATATAAAGAGTGCGCCATAGCTACAATAAATTCATCGGGTTATTTACATTATTTACTGCTACATTCGCCCGACGCTAAGAAGCGATACAAAGAGTGGTCGAGGAACATTCCGACGTGATTCTCAACATGCCGTGTTGTTTGTTTCCGGAATAGTCGGCGGATCGATGTATTTTTTATTTCTTTGATGCGAATAAGTGCAACCTCGACAAGAAATCGCGCTGTGCGCATGTGGAGAAATAACGACTAAACACGAAGACAATAACGAGTACAAAACAGGGGACAAAATAACAGACAAAGTTAAAAATCGTATGGCATGAAGTACGGTACCACAGCCGCCCACAAACCTCCGATCCCATGAAGAGTCCCAGGGAGGGCCTCTTCGCGCATCTTCCACCAACCTCCGCAGGACGTACATACGGCGTAGATGCTCACATCGCGCAGCCTCATATTGTGTTGGCCGTTATGTTTCACGTGCCAGACCTTCCGTGTCCGATGCGCAACGCCAGGGCCGGCCGGAGGTAGGGTGCAAGGACAAATGGTGAGCAGGTTAGGGAGCTCCTTACCCAGGGGTCGTGTTTGAAACGGTGAGAACAACAAAGTTACAGGATCAGATCCCTGTGCAAACGAAATTAGGTCCGTATGCGTGCATGCTAGACTGTCGCGCAGCCAAACGTCTAGCAGCGAAGCGGTAGACCACTTCCCATAGCCGAGTAATGCGACCGAGGCTCGAGAAATAAGGTTCACCATGTATGCAGGGCACAGGCGCGGATTCATGGTGCCAGCCAGGTGGTGCAGCAGGCCAGTTCTGTTCAGCGTGAATCAGCACGAATGCGGGCCTAACGTCGAAAGAAACGGTTGACTGTATACCTGTCGATCCAGCTCTGTATCTGCGTGACGTTCTCTACGATGTCATAGACATGTCCGCATGTAAGCATCAAACAGCACGTCGATTTTGCTGGCCTCAGTATATGCTCCGCGGGTTTGAGTGTCGCATCTAAAAACTTTGGAACAAGGTCAGAGAGAGAGAAAAAATGACGCGAAGTTGGGCCTCCTACATCTGCGGGAGAGAGCTCCGTGCGGTCTGCCACTTGGAAGCACTTACGTCCAGAGGTCCCATGGGTCAAGTAAATTACCATGACGTGGTATTCTCCGGGCTTCCATACACTAACGAATGGACCAGTTCAGGTATATGCGCGCCGAAAAAAAGTCGGTTCTATTGTGAGTCTCTCTGAACATTTAAAAGAAACACGAGAGCCACTTACCCCGGAGCATCAATCACCGTTGTGGGTTCCAACGATTGAAGTCGGACGGGCACGCACGTAGACTGGGAATGGTGAGACTCGTCGTATTGCAACACGAACGTTACTTACCTGCCACCGCTTCATCTGCCAAGCACCAGTCACGTTCCCGACTATGTGTTGCGCTAACGGCCAAAACTGCGCGAGGTAGTAAACCAAGCAAATGAGTCCCGGTCGAATGACAGGCTGTTCGTAAAACTCTGGAATGCCTCTAACGTGATGCTGGCACTGGCCTCAACTTATGGAATAAGCTTACGAAACAAGCGATACTCACCGGATAAAGAGCGCTCGAGTGGTCGTAGCATTCGAAACAACGAAATGATGTGTGAAAGTCCTGCATCGGCGTGGAAAATCCATCCGGCCCAAACACGTCCAGCGTGAGGCACAGGCCTCTCAGGATGGCACCAGGAGCTTCGAAACAGTAGTGCAACCCACATGCGACGCACTTAACGAGATGATCCGGCTCGGGAAAGTGACACTGACAGCAGTACGGTATATCGAGAAATGGATATATGATAGTTGTACCAGTTTCCAGCATCTTTTCAGAAAGCTACGAAGGCGACATAAAAACGGACATTTCGCACGGGTTTCCATGACTCACCTCAACCCATACCTCGCTGGCGACCTCCGGCTCATTCTTGAAACACTACGTCAGCGAATGGGCCGTAAGTTTCCACAAAACCCACCGAATCCATCGCGTTCAGGATAGCTTGCGCGCATTCCTGGGCGTCCATCATAAGGTGGTAGTCGATGTGCTGACGACAAGCGGCCAAGGACTTGGTGGAAGTATCAGCTTTATCGATGTAGACAACGGCGCCTTCGTTGTCGTGAACTTTCGATGCGATATCTTTCACCAGCTGGCCGATGTCGTTGCGTAAAGTCGTGCCGACTATGAGAAGCGTGTCGCAATCGTCTACGTCATGCATAAGTCGCGTGTGCATATAATCTAGACAAAAGTCGGGGTCGAGCCGTCCATCTAAAATCGTACAATGCGTGAGTTGCTGTGGTATGGTTCTCGGCCGGGAACCGTTCGCCACCTCCGCCGCCCCTGATGCGGCACGATATTGCGTTAGTCTATGTAGGGTTGACCGAGGGGATTACTCACGTTGCGTGGAACAAGAAGGGCACAACGGTTGTTGGAGGCTCAAATACTCCTCGTCATACCGTCGCGTGTCGTCACCGTGAATGTCTGGACACCCGGCGTTGGGGCAACATAAATTGCGGTTGTCCCCATGAAGCATATAGACGCGATCGGCCAAATCAGGCCGGTCGCGGGTCTCCATGCCGTCGAAGTTCCGGGTGAAACACATGGAGATGCGATTGTCGGACATCGCGCGATGCAGAAACCGGTGAAATGTCGACAATGGTGCTTGCCGTGCCGTGATCCGGAATTCGGTCATCAGGCGATTAAGGAATCCCGAATTCTTGTCGTCCAGTCCGTGATAAAAACCGAACAACGCGGACCCCTTGACTTGCCGTTGCCCAGGGCCGGCAGGAACGACTACTTTGTTCCACAGTCCGTCCTTTGAGCGGAAATCCTGTGTGAATATTAAAGTAACAGGTCCCTTGGTTCAATAAAGCCGAATAAAAAAAATGAGTCAATTGTATCATACGTACCGGGATACCGCAAGAGACCGAAATGCCTCCACCACAAATGACGATCATTTTCCCCCTCGCCGCAAGTCCGTCGATAACTCGGGAGCCAAGGGTAAGCCCTTGCTTTTCGGAGAGGGACTTGAAAATCTTCGGCTCTGGTAGTTTGGGGACCGTTGACGTCATGGTTTTTTTTTTTTTTCCGCGTCAGCCAAGACTGACAGAGATGAGCTAATCAAGATGGTCGGAAACACGAAGAAAGAAAAACATACATGATTACAAAAATGCGAAACAGCGCGGCGAAAAGAAGCAGGATCGGTGGGCAGTCGCAGATAGGTATGTCGATAGACTTGTTGGTTTCCTGCTCGCGTGGCACGTGACCCTTCGCAGCCGAGCACCCCCTCGGTGTTCAAGCCGACATTCTCGCAAGCGATGCGAGATCCGACGCCGCCGGCCAGCCAAAGCACCTTGGACGGCGTTTTGGACCAGCCGCCACTTAACGAAGGTATGGATTTATTCTCATGGTTTATT
Organism: Ceratobasidium sp. 394; assembly: GCA_019616325.1. Taxonomy (NCBI): domain Eukaryota; kingdom Fungi; phylum Basidiomycota; class Agaricomycetes; order Cantharellales; family Ceratobasidiaceae; genus Ceratobasidium; species Ceratobasidium sp. 394. Next base: position 3,718 of record WSTG01000062.1, on the reverse strand, counting down.
TGTTCGCTGATGATCTGCTACGCCCGGACATCGATTATCTGACCGGTGCGTCTCACTAATATTTGAATCAATTTTTATTGCTCGAATTCTCGATCGACTTCGTGTGATGGGACGAATCATGAACGCGGGCAATTGGCTCGTGTCTTGCGACTATCAACCATGGTAGGTCCGATCGGAATTGATCCCGGTGGCTCACTCTCGATTCCGCTATTCCCGCGGGCATGTGAGCAATCACGTGGATGGCCAGGGTCCAGGGCCCTGACCATGTATATATACCCGCGCGCGGACGTCTTCCTCTCATTCCCAACTTCCGCCGCCCTCCGCGTGTTGTCCCGGTTCTTTCATTGGTGCAAGGCGAACGCCTATGCCGTCGCACCCGCGCGCATCACCATGAATACCGTATCAATGCCCGGAGTCCAGTTGGTTCTCATCGGCAATATCTTTCGCAATAGTTCGTTCTTCATGACGGTTCGACGTCCCTGGCGCAAGGCGCACGCCTTTGCCGATGCACCCGCACGCAACGCCAGGGATGTATTCCCGTCTTGGATGTACGCACCGCCCCTCGTCCGTTGGCCGTCGATGGTTTGCTCCAAGGTGCAAGGCGTACGCCTTTGCCGTCGCTCCCGCGCGCAACACCTTGAGCGCCGTCAGAAACACAGGCATTTGCCAGGCTGCCTTGCGTTATTTCCGCCCCGCTTTTGATTCAACGTCCACGGCGCAGAGCGCACGCCTTTGCCGATGCGCCCGCACCCAACGTCCGCGATGTTCTACCACTCTCGGCGCCCCCCCTCCCGTTCACCATTCACTCAGGTAGATTACTAGTGTTGTAAATGTAGCGTGTAGCCCGTCAATTTAAACCAAGTTGAGACGCAATAAATTCGACTCGAACGTTACCAGGTGTTCATCTGAAGCACAGTGTGCATGTGTGACGGTAGGACACATCGCTCTAGAGCGTGGCACATGCCGTTACCCCTTGGGGTATATATTGAGTGCGCAGCCAATCTCGTGGTGGCTGGGTATCAGTTGTTCAAAGGTAATAACTGGACTACCCCTTACCAATCGAATGCCAAATGACTTGGTCATGCAGTCGTGTACATTTGGCTATAAATCAAATACCACCCCAGTGAGGAGCTGGGGCCCGAAGACCAAGGTGTTGGGTGATAGCATACCGAATAGGTTCGTAATCTAGACCACACGATTTGGCCCAACCGATACCAAACTATCAGTCTCAAGATTTCAGATGGTTACTAGTAGACCCCCGCCATTTCCAATAGGTTACTTGCAGTTCCGCTGAAATGTTGAGGCTCATATCTCGGAAACGCTTACGAAACGATTCCTTGCATCTCACCGTTCGTCCCGCCACGGGGAAATTCGAGGGATAATAATCGATTTACATTTTATTGAGATACATCGTAGGGAAACGAATCGTCCTGCAAAACCGGCCCGAGGATATTGTCCCAGTACATATCCTCCGGAATGGCAACGTGGGACGGGGACGAATTGGGGTATGCGGCCATTTCGTCGGCCCACAGATTCCTGAGGTCGAGGTTGAAGGCCGGAGTCAACTCTCGCTGGGCAAACCAGTTGCCGTCCGAAGCTTCGGACTCTGCCATATAAAATTAACGCACGGACAACCGAGTAGGGTGAGCGTTTACCTTCGTCCAGTGCTGGATGGTCCAAAACACTGGCCACGGTGCTCTGGCTGGCCGTCGGCGTCAGGTCTCGCATTGGCCCAGGAAAGATCGGGCCCAAAACCGAGCTGCCCGGTTGGCTGAACAAGTCAGCCAGGATCCGCAGCTCGGTACCGGGCGCACGATTTTGCTGTGCCATGTCGGCCAAGTTGTCCGACAACGCCCTGGCTGCAGAGACCGGAGGCGGCAGCGGATTGAAAGGAGTGACGGTGGTGGCGGGCGGGGGGACAAACGCGTCCTGGCAAGTGTTACCGTTGGTCGTGAGCGCAAAGTAAGCAAATACGAGACTTACTACCGAACCTGCGGGTTTGACTAAGGCGTGAAGGCCCGGCAAGTGCGTCGCAGGCGCGTTTTGTTGAAAGTGCCATCCAGGCTGCGCGGCTGATTGATCGGTCGGCACTACCTGAGCAATTAGGAGCAGGAACGTCAGCAAAAGACCAGGCGTTCATAAGCCAGGCACTCACCGTGGTCTCGCCAGCGCCCGCCGGTTCCGGCGGTGGGGACGGCGGCTCGTTCACCATCTCCCCGATTGTCAACCGCGCGCGCTTTGGCGGGACGACGGGCGAATGCTCCTCGTCGCTTGTTGACGGTTGTGGATCTGCCTGCGACGTCGATCCGGCCCGGTCATCCTCGCACGGCTCGCCTTCGGCCTCCTCGTTCCTATCCTCGGCCGTCGTATCGCTCTCAATCGTCGTTGGCGTGGCCGGTTCAACGGCCTCGTTCCGTTTCCGCGACGATCGCGTCCTCCTGGGCTCGCTGACGGCCTTGCGCTTGCCGCGGCTCTTCGCGCTCGCATTCGTTCCCTTGGGGCGGCGGACGAGGGCGGAGCGGGAACCGGATGGCTGAGGAACCACGTTCTGGCCATCCTCCGCCTGATATTCGTCCGCGTCTTGGTACTCGTGTACCGATTCGTCCGACTGGTCCCCTGAATCGCGGTCGTCTGTCAGATCGGTCTCGCGCGCCCCCTCGTTCCCCGGGAGGACCATCCGACCGTCCGGGTCCTTGCACCACCCCCGCCAGTACCTCCAGGTCCGTAAGCCGGACCATCCGAGCGGCCGCGGTTGGTTGCAGTCGACATCCTGGTAGGTCAGTGTGGTGCCCGCCTCGGATTCCCAGAGCACCATGGCTTCGTTGTACAGAGGCGTTTGAGCGACTGCAGGTTGCAATAAAAAATACTTGAAGTTCGCCGTGTGCAGACAGAGCCATGGCACGCTGTGGGTGCAATGGAAATCACAAGCGGCGAGAGAGAAAATTTACGCAAGCTTACCCGCCACGGAACCCTGGATCGCTGTCAATACGAACGTCGGTCACGCCAGTCAGCCGCAAGGGGAACCGTTGCATGCGACCGTAATTAGTTTCCCACTCGCCGTAGGCAATCAAATATTTCGTCGTGCCGTACAAAGACGCAACGGACGCGTAGATCGTTAATTTCTTGAATTGTCCTTGCGGGAGGAAAGGGTTGAGGTTGACGAGACGGTTTTTGGACCAGGCGGACCAGTCGTGGAGGGCGCGAATGGGTTCTGCGCTCGCGTCGCGTTAGGAACCATGCACGAAATGCGAGTGAAATCGCAACGGCGTCGTATATTAGATTCGGCTTGACATGACGAAATACTCACTTGGATTTTTGCGTCTCCCTACTTCTGCCGCCAGCCTGATCTTACTCTCCGTTGCGAAATCCGACTGGTGCGCCATCAGATGGGCCAGGTACAAATCCTCGTTCTCTTCTAAGGCCATTGTGCGATGGGGAACGGGGGGAAAGATACGTGCCGCAGGAAATGAGAGGGCAGAGTCACGTGACACCCATCTCTGATGGTTTATATTCAGCAAGTCGATCGCCATGAAATGTGATATTTCAAATGGCGCTTGATCGACGATATGTAATCCGATCTCCACACATCAACGTCTAAGTCGCCTCGTCCCTTGAACACTACCATGACCACGACCAGGACCCCCGGCTGCTCTAACAGATGTCGGATCCTGGGCGGGTAAAAACCGAGGGGTTTCCCGAGAACTCTCGGAAAATTTGC
>WSTG01000061.1:0-38693 GCA_019616325.1 Ceratobasidium sp. 394 | reverse complement strand
TATCAGCCACTCCAAGCCCTCCATTATTCCCATTCCTCGTAACTCTGTCGGCTGCTCGAGTCTTGGGACCCCGCTCACGGACACTCACAGTTATCGGCCAACTAGCACCCAACCGACAAGTGCTCGTGGCAAGTCTACGGCAGCGCGGACCGGCAGTAATGCCGTTGCATCTCTCGTCGATTCGATCAATCGGGCAACCGAGGAGCGAGGGCGCCAAACCAATGTCAACCAATCCCTGGCGGATATCGAGCGTGACAGGGTCAATCTACTCGCCGACGACTTCAAGCATGGGGCTAAGCTCGCAAATTCCCAATACGAGCTAAGCATCCACCGCGAGGCTCGCGAGATGGTTGACGGTTACCATAAGCTCAAGTCTGAGAGGGAGGATGTGTTAGTGCAACGGGTGTTGAAAATCGCAACGGCTGGCCTCTCCGATAATCTGTGCCAATCCTTGATCGACAAGACATACGAGCGCGACCCGGAGATCTCTCTTGATGACTACGTTAAGTCCATCAAGCGGCAGTACCATGCCTTGTCTCAGGAGCGGAAGCGGTTGGGGGCAAGGGAGGCTGGCCCGAGCAATGCTTCTCCTATCGTCCGCCCTGCTGACAGTGCCTCGCTTGAGGGTTCGCCAGTTCATCTCGCTACCGGGCTCGCCGACACCCTCTATCGCATCAGTGATGAGTAAGATGGCCTGTATTGTTGGTGCGCAATTGTTTTTTGTATATTTATTCATGTGCGCGCTAACATATCAAAATATTAGTATTTTCTTGATAAGTCGTGTATGTAACAGCTATAAGGATATAAAAAGTTGTACTCCTCGTTACATCCCTGCATCGCCAGGCAGAGCGTCATCAACCAAACATTGAGCGGACGATACACAAACAATACCAACCCCATTTGGGGTTAGCACGAGGCTCTGATTTGCAAGCAAAGCCCCGCCGTGATGCCTCTCTCCCCCCACAGTCAGCCTGCCGTTTACGGTAGGTCCCTAGTCCTCCTACGTCTGACTCCTCTCCTACTCCCGAGGTTGAGTGGCCTCTTAGAAAGCATGCCAGGACTGATTTCTCTTTTCCCCGACTCGAGACCTCGAAATTGGGTTCTTCTCTCCTCATTTGTGCTCGCTAATTTTTCGTTCGGCAACACCACCATGACCTCGCGCAAGGTACCCGAGGTCGATACCAGCAGTCTTGCTGCCTCACGTACGCGGCGTACAAACGCGGGTGTACCGCCCCGCAACTTTGAAACAGGTGGGTATTCGACACCAAAATGCATTAGATTGCTAACGTGTATATGTAGTAACCGAGCAGCTAGAGCGGCGGATCAAGCGGGCAGAGAAGGAGGCGAAAGCGAGTGCTGCCGCCGAGATTGAGGCAAACCCATTTACCGGGGACGATTCGCTTGCCCGTACGGACCTCCCTGATTTTTTTCCGCCAACGCTCACCGGTGGTGGGTAATTTCCTGTGTTCAAGCCGACAAACACCTAATTCACTGAGACGTACAGATAGCGAACGCGACGCAGCTAACTATGAAGAGGCACGAGTTGCTTACCTGATTCATTTCCTCGCTCTCCGAGATGCCATTGACCTTCGCGCCGAATGCCAGTCGGGCGAGATAGGTCTTGATGAGCTCGAAGAGATGTACGCAGACCCGGACGCGATGACCGACTACCACGAAGCCAAGGCATCACAAACGCCGGCCACAAAGGGCAAGGGGAAGGATACAGCGGCACCGAGCAACGGAGGCTCCCATGCAGCCAAAACCCAGCAGCCTCAGTCGCAAACTAACTACATCGGAGTAAGTGCTAATCATTTTATTTTGTCACACGCCAAGCTGACCGCCTTGTAGATCACAGTTGATGCCGACGATCAAGTTGTGAAGGTGAGATATGCACCCCAAAGTAAGTACGATTCTATTATGGTTATTACCAACGCATACTTATCTTTTATTCTTCAGCTTTGCCTTTGGATGTGCAGTCCACTCCACGTGGCACAAAGCGGCCGTTGGACCAAGGGAGCGACAATCCTCACACCGGCCTTCCCCCAACCGAGAAACCACGAAGGAATGAGCTACCCCTCAATCCCAACGTCCAAGCAGCAGATAGTCGGGTTGTTCCGCCCCAGCTTGCGCCCCTTCGCCGCACCGACAGTCAGACTATTGTTGACGGGAAGCGTCTCCTGTATCCCAACTCCTCAATCTCACACGCCACTCCGCGTTCAACCATTAGCATACACGCTGGATCGGGCTCACGCGGGAGGCCCCCCTGTAACCCTCGGCCTGCGCCTGTGCCCCAGGATGGCCGGGCTAGCGCAAACTCGGCCGGTTCAGGAGCAGGCCATCGCGCTCATTCAGCGCCCAATGGCCCAGGCACCAATTCTGCTGCACCACGCCACGACACCCCAGCATTCGCTATGCCACACGGCCATGATGGGCCGGTGCCTGTCCCCCGTGCTGTCCCACCACTCCCTATTCATGGCAGATCTCATCCCTCCCAGGGCTCGGCGCCCCAGGCAGCTGTCAGTACTCAGCGCAAACTGGCTCGAGCCAATGGGAAACGTCCGACCCCACCAGCAGATGGCGATGCCGGTAGAGAAACAGCGTCAGGAGGGGAAGAGGAGGGCGCACCCGACACAAACAGACCAAAGAAAAAAGTAAGTGGAAATTCAGCTCACCGTACGAACTGGACAATGATTGGGTATGGAGGTCTCTGGAAAAGTCACGATACAGAGTTTCCCCGAAGTGGAGCAGCCCGTCATAAGCAAGATGGCCAACGTGGCAAGGGCGCGCATTATCGCCAATGGGACTTACGATGATACTGCCGTGGAGATTGCTCGGTACACAACCTGGCCGGAGGACTGGCCGCCGCGTCTAGCGCGTGACACCATTGTCGCTCAATGCCTTGGAAAGGCTTGCGATCGTTATAACATGCAGTTAACTTTTCAGTCTCGACACGTAAAATGTGTAAGCACCCTCTCCTTCCTTGAATTTGCTTCAATTATCAAAACAATTACTTTAAGGTCAACCCCCTCATTACGACTCACCGCTCCCTGGTGATCGACGAGGTCAAGCCTTTGGTCGAACGCCACTTTAATTTTACCCTTGAGAAGTCCGAGCATAACGCAAATCTCAGCAAAACCCTCCTTCCATTTAACTTTCATTTCCGTGTAAGTCCAAACTTCAGCAATCATGCGACGCTAACATAATTTGCAGGATGTTGTAACTAAACGCGGCTCGTTCGAGAACCCGATCATACTCGCTGCATGTCAAGCTGTGGCATTTGGTAAGGCATCGACTGTCGGCGCCCGGTATTCCAAGTATTTTGAAGAAATGCCCCCAACCTTTCTTGCTTACGTTTGCGCATTGGTGAGTCTGTTGCCTGTGGCAGAGCTTCGGCGCTGGCATGCTTACCTTTGTTTATAGATTCATTGTGTTGCATTCGCTTATCGATCTGGCGAACACAACGGCGAACACCTTCGTCATGACATCCAGACCGAGGCCTTTCGTCATGCCCTTGAGTTCATGATCAAAATGCAAGGTCACCAGCCCAACAAGATGCGCGTTCTTCGTTCGACGATTTACGAGAAGTGCATGTAAGTTTTTTAATTCGTATCTACATGATCTAGTGACAGATTTTGATTATAGGGAGGGACTGGCGCCAAAGGACAAAGTGCGCAGCCCCACGCCACTTCCGGAACGCGAGTGGACACCCGACCTCGATGAGGAGCATGCAAACTCCGCCGCCGGTACGTCCGTTGATTCAAGCACTGAATGAAACATTGTATGACACAGCAGCAGAAGATCGAGATGACGAAAGGGTGGTTGAAGAAGAGGGTAATGACATGCACGCCGGGCATTATAATCGAGGTTATGTGCAAATTGGTCGCCAGGGCGCCGGTCCAAGCATATTCGACGACGATGCTGAGATGTGAGGCTAATCGGCGGTCCGGGAACCAGGGAGATAACGGTGCATAGTTTTTCGCCAACTTGCAAGTACTACGCGCTAATTTTCCTCGCCGCAGCCAACTAGGAATCAGACTCTACTCGGACATTTTGATATATATACCGTGCATGCCCGTATACGCAACTTGCATGCGGTTCCCGTGTTTTCCTTCTCGTTTTGCTATGCTACAGCTGCTCTGCCGTGACCACTGCATCGTATACACGCTTTGGACACTACCACATCCTTTCCGACTGTTTCGTGTATATCTCGCTTTAGTACTGATGATTCCCGCCGACACGAGTCGAGCGCTTTTACATAAATCGTATCTGTGATCAATCGAACGTTTTTGCTTGTTGGCCACTGCCGTGTAGGGTCGCATGAGCTAACGTGAGCCACGAAACACACATATATGCGTGGTTTACAGCCGAGCGCTGTAATACCGCCCTGTTATTAATGGCCACATGGCTGGTTTGTAGCCACCCGAGGCACTAGATACCAGCTATATAGCCGGTATGATAGCTACCTTGTACACTACACACCGGATATATGACTGGTATATACCCAGTATAATAGCGACCCCTAAACATCACATACCGGCTATATAGCCAGCATATAGCCACCTGGGGTACTGTATAGCCACTATGTAGCAGGTATATAGTGTATGTATAGCAGCGATATATTTGTCCTGGAGAGATACATAGAAGATGTGTACTAGCTATATAGTGACCATGTAGTGTGCAGGGGATATATAGCAGGTATATATAGGGGGGGATCAGTCTTTTAGCTATAAAGATATATACCAGTATGTATCACTATATATCAAATACCAGGTTTCCTGATGTCATTGGCTTACGATTGTCATGCATGTCATTTCATGTGATTTTCAACCTCCTCTACTGTCTCGCCCTGATATGTACAGGATCCTTGCGACCTGAACTGATTTACGTTACTTGATTCTTCAAGGACTTGGCTACTGCTTCTATCCAATGTCATTCAAAGCGTGAATCTGTAGCCAGGCTAAATTCGTGGGAGCTTCGAGGCGCTCGTGGTTTAGAGATGACTCCTAGCTGGTTTGCGAGCGCTTGACAAGGCTCGGAGCGCTGGTGCTTGGAGGCACTCAAGGGCGCTTGAAGTCGCCTCCTGCGTTTTGGCGCCCTTCTGGATTCGACTAAGAGCGTAGAATGTATAAATAGACAAAAAGGCGCGGATTGTCGCGTAACATTGCTCAGTTTGTTGTGGTGACTCGTACAAATGAACAGTGAGACGGATCGTGCATAGAACTAACTCTTCACGCTCGCTTTTTCATATCCCACGCGCTTCTCGGATACTCTCAAAGTTGAGGAGCTCCAACATCTCCAAGTTTTGTGCGACTGTTCGTTCGAACCTCGCGCCCTCGCAAACCTCACCTCCTGCTAGTTAAAGCACCTGTATGCATACACGATTGTGAGCGGTCCGTATCACGAGATACAATGGTAGCCTGGTGTCGTGGGTTTGAGGGTTTTTTCGGTTAAAGTGAACGTGTTTGGGCCCGCCACATGTCAACCTAGTCATCGGAGAATGAATAGGAAATCACGTAAATCAATACGGCAGACTTGGAGGATAAACATGAGGCTTGGCCTGTGACATTGAGCAACGCCCTTGTTTCTGAAATTAGTCACTTCTCTCACTGAAATTTGATAATATTCCTTTCTGACTCGCCTGACCATATCTCCTGCTGGCTGTGTTCCGCGCTGAGGCGTTGTGCTCCAATTAGAACTGACCTGCTTTTTTGTTATCAGCCAGGAGTCATTGTGTCTGAAGGTGATCAGTGGGCTACTCGTCAGTGCATTGCTTTATAGTGGAATCCCACTTGGGCCATGTTCTGCCTTGGTGGGCGTTGTCGGGAGATTTAGTGCTACGCTTAAGAACATATAGTAGTTTGGGTGGAGACTTTGGCCACTCCGTCATAGACCACGAGTATTAAGCTGATGTGTGGAGCTAGCGACGATCGAGGCGTTGTATCTCCTCACGCATTGCTTCGTTGTGGTCTCACGAGCAGATTAGTATATGCGCCCAGTTACACCTCAAACCTGTGGGTTAAACGCCATAATGCATGGTCACACGGAGATAATAAAGCACCGGCTGAAAGGGGAAGGAACGGCCGGACAAGAGAAGGTAAAAATCGTCAGATTGTAGTGTAGTTGGATTATTCCCGAAGGTAAAATCACGTAGCCAAACCGAATGTAGCTTGTTGCCACTGCTTGCGGCTGTGAGCAGCGGAGTCGAACCAACGGGATCAATATATTAGCGGGTATCCGCACGTGGCCGAAGTCACAAGCGCCGAGCGCTAGCAAGAAGCAAGCGGAACTCGAAGGGAGTGGCGCATTACGGTAAACCCAAGATGAGCGGCCATCAGTGGACAGCATCTCCCGCACGACACGCGAGGGCGTCTAACTAGCCAATAGAATTGATCCTTGGAACCAACGTGGAGCTACGTCAGACCTATAAAACCTGGTCACGAACCTGCTCCAACTCTCTACATCACTCCCATCTCATTTCGATTTTCCACCCACATATGCCAGTGGTATCGGCACTAGGACTGACTACGCAACCAGCCCCGGCGGCCCCAAAAGAGGATTCAACCTCCTCCCTTTCCACAAACGGTCTTTGTAAGTCCGACCGCTGTGGTGATTTTGGCACAATTTTTGATTTACAATAATCGCAGCAACCGGAAAGAGTATCATAGTGTTCTGCGACGGTACGGGCCAAGATGGACTCACGACATGTAAGTACTCACGCTATTGTAACATCGCTGATTGGTATTCACGACGGGCGGCTGGATAGTCTTAACGATAGAAGAGACCGCAGCCCTGGCCAAAGAAACAGCGGCGATTTCACCTCTGTCGCCTCTGGTACCGGTCGCGCCGTACCCAACCAATGTGTTGCGCCTGTGTATGTGGCCGTTATTTTGAGGCTTGGCTACCGTAAACTGACGTAAACCTATGCTCGCACAGCTCGGTGTATTCCATTGCGTGCTCCTAACGGGTAACGTTTGACCTGTTGTTTCACCCAGCAGACCGGTTGACCCTACTTTCTAGGCAACTACAGTTGGTATTCTATCAAAGTGGAGTCGGCGCTGGCGACGACTTCCGGGGAGCATCAGATTTTGGGGATGACTATGAAAGGGCTCGAGGGACTGCAACGGGTAACATGGTGTTCACATTTGCCGCATGAATTTCTGTTTGACTTTCTATGCACAGGGAGCAAGATCCGAGACGCCTATAATTTCATCGCACAGAATTATGACGAAGGCGACAGGATCTAGTGAGTCAGAAAACCCTTCTGAACTCTCGTCGAATAACGGGATCCGTAGCTTGTTCGGGTTCTCGCGTGGCGCATACACAGCCCGAAAAGTTGCAGGCCTAATTGTAAGCTGAGCTTCGTTGGTGTTGGTTCAAAAGTTTGTCAATGGGCTGGATTAGTGTAAGCTCGGGCTACTCGGTCGGCGCGAAATGGGGAATTTCTTTCACTACTGGAGTGCACTGGATCGAAACGACCCCAAAATCAAGATCAAGAAAGGGAAGGAGGCACGTATTCAGTAAGCCAAGTCTCCCAGTATCCCGTACGGACAATAAAAATTTGACGTGAATTACTTTAGTTTTATTGGCACTTGGGACACAGTTGGTGCGTGCCCGTTACTCGAGCGGATCCTTCAATCATATCTAACACGACGGCGACGACAGGTTCCGTTTTCGAGGAACTTTCCGCACCTAAACTTAATGCTTTGACCCTGGTTGATACGGAGTGAGACAACTACAACATAGTTCGCCTATTTTGGGTTAACTTTTATGGTCCACAGACTTTCGGAGGGCATTGTAACTGCCCGACATGCGCTTGCATACCATGAAAACCGCAAAGAATTCCTCCCGACCCCATATGTGGGATACGACAAAGACAGGGATGTTGAACAGGTCAGTGGCGGACGCGGGCACTCGGAAGCTATCAAGATTTTTAACTCCTGATCGGCAGGTGTGGTTCCCTGGAGCACATTCGGATGTTGGAGGTGGTTACAACGAGCACTTGATTGCTGATGTTACATTATGTTGGATGGCGGTAAGTAACGCATCCAATCAATTTTTTGCTCTTGTAAACTGACCTTTTCACAAAAGGGGGAAGCGGTGAAGTCTGGTCTCGGCCTAGACGACTCCTTCCTCTTCGACTGCTTCACTGTCCTCAACTCGCCCGACGTCTCACCTGAGCTGCGCCTCCACTACGAGAGGCACAGCTTCCTCACCGTCGATCGCATGAAAACTTTGGTTCATACGTCACATCACGACAAGGAAACCGCGCTCTCGAGCATCGCCCCCGAGTTTATGTATCATCAAAGCTTATGGGCCGAGTTGAAGGAAACCCCTGGCGGTCCCTCGCGCAAGGCGTTTATAGGAAAGACGGGCGATCCGCCGAGGAAGCCGTTGACCGAGTTTGAGAGGAAGTACTGGAAGATGTGCAGCTGGGACGTGAGTATCTCTCACCCCCCAAATGTCATTCACGGATTTATAGAATCTCATTAGCGACTGTTTCCGCTCCCTGTGGCAAGAGTTGGTGTGCCAACTGCTCGCGGGCATAGCCCCGCGTGGAAAATCCAGCCGATCCCGCAATCGCCTCCCCCACAGCCTTCGTTGCCCGTAAGTACAAGCTTCAGATCACGGGGTACCTAATGCTCACATGGGTGATTAGGCCCAACATCCTATAGCGTTTGAGTGCGTAAGCGATTATACGAATGGAATGAAGAGGCACTCGGTTGCTTGAGGGGGAATATTGGCATATGTAATATTGCTCTTGATGTTGAAGAGACGAGCTATTTGGCACGAGCGCTAGTGCTTGGTTCTAATGATGTTTTGTTACGACCGTGATCATAGGAGAAAGATATTCAAAGCATGGAAATTTCTATTGAGCAAGCGACGAGGGAACAAGACCGTGAACTCATGTCGGAAATATCAAAGTGGCAACCTCGGGGCTATGAAATTGGAGGTAATAGAGGATGCACTGACGCAGACAGCCACCCCTTACACTAAAGCTTCAAGTTATTATCGATATTTTCCCTTTGTCCTTACCGTGAAGCATGGGTTTCATGAAGAGCCGCACAAGTAGTGGAGGTCGTGATATACGGAGCACACGAGGTGGGTTTTGGTGATTTCACTGCCCCACAGTGGTGCCCACGGAACGTTCTTATCGTTGCATTTGAGAGTGGTCGAGTAGAGTCAAGACTTACTCGTCGGAAATACAGTAAAACAAAGAGTTATGGATGGAACCGGCGTCCAGCCAGGATTCTGAGTCTGTGGGCTCGTCAATTGCAACAGCAACGAGAAAATGACAGATTATATAAATGTCGTGATGTAAGCGGCGCGCCGAGAATATGGGTGCTGGAGGAGCCCTTGACAGTGAGGGAGGGACTCCCGCCTGGTGGCGCGGGCACTGTAAACAGGGCCAAACAAACTACGCCTGATGAACTCCGAACTTGACAGCGACCACATCACAGCGCTTGTTCACCAAGCGGAAAACTGGAGCCGGTTAAATTTATGATCTAGTTTAAATTTGGCCGGGCAGGACTACGGTTTCCTGTCTTGATGTCGTGAACTCGACCACCTCGGGTCAAGCGAGTTTGGGTCTTTACTTTACCACATGCCCACTTATGGAAGTTGTACTGGAAGGCTGGGAGTATCACTTGACCTATTTGCTAGTATCGTCGATTTGCCGCCGGATTTACCTCCGCTTGGAATTGACTTTTTTGGATCAAACTATTCCGGTCGGCGTGGCTGGTCAATAGAATGCAGGTCTGTCAAAGTTCAAACTGGATCCGAACGTGATGATACTGCTTGACCTAAAGGCCCTTAGAATATTATGGCGCTTTCTAGCTAAGGCATCTTCCACCCAGCGACTTGCTGCTCGGTAGATTAGGTTATTTGAAACGCTTTTCGCGGTCCACTTCCCTCGAAGGTTGTAATCGACAAGTGGATGCAAATGCCATTGGGGTGGATATTGCAAGTTGAATGGACCCAACGTGCGCCTGATTATTACGCCTGCCAAGTGGTAGGGCGTCCCTTAATCCAGAGTTGCGAATTTTCTTATGGGCTCGCCGTGTGTTGGGGTGTGTAAACTGGACACTGCATGTCTTACCAAGTCGGGCTTTATTTGCTGGTGAGTGGGAATCTGGGATACCCGGGTTGTGTGCAAAGTCGGGATGGATTTGTAGGTCAGTAAGTCCGTGGCATCGTTTGATTCGTAAGATCTGAGATAAAAACGGACACCCCGCCTTGCTAGATTCCTTCCTGGGTTACGACCACCCTGAAAAACATTAAAATTCTAGTTTTATATTATGGCAGGAAGTCGCTGCCATTTGGCCACCGCTTAAAGGAAGGCCTGGTCTCAAAATTGCGAGCACCAGAGTCGGGAGTCAGGCTATTGAAGACGATTCGGGAAAACCAAGGTCAGTAAATTATTCAAAACCTCCGGTTTTCTACAACGGATCGCATTCAACCTATATTTATCTCCGCACAGGAGTTCAGGGCTTCTGAAGATTTTCTAGATGTTTCCGAATGAGCGAAGCAAATGAATGGGAATGATGGGAGAATAGGGGGCGTACATAAGACCAGGAGCCATTCCGAGCTAGCCGAAAAATCCCCCGCTTGTCGAGACTTTCCTTCGACTTTTAACGATCTTGCGCTTATCGTGATCAATGTCTACCACTTCTGTGACGCTGAACTACACGCCCATCATGGCGCTGATCGTGTTCACAACGTACTTCGGGATGGGGGTAGAGTTCTTATGGTGAGTCCGACCCCTATCTAGCACGCTGGCGCTGATGTCCTGGTAACAGTGTGTTCCTCGGGGAGCTGCGGGGTGTAGCTGCCCTCGAGAGTGTATTATATGTGGTGGTTGGCGCTTGCCTGGCGTCAGTGTTCTGGGGGCTGTATGTGGACGAGGCGTCGGCACCCCTGAGGGGTTGGATTCAGTGGTCTGTCGAGTCTGGCGTCTTATATGTTGGTGAGTGCCTGGAACCGTGGAGCGGAACGTGGAGGGCTGATAGATTCGGAGTAGCTATTGGAGCTGGGCGGGCTGCAATTGCTCGCTCGTTGGATAGTGTACTGGCGACTAGTCAACTCAAGCATCGGTTCGCACCTCGGTTTTCGACGTTTGCCTGGGCTCAGCTGGGGTCCGCACCCGCGCTGGCCCTTGTATACTACTTGCCCGGTTGGAGTATCGCCTTGCATTCTGCAGCCTGGGGGATTCTCGGTGTCCCGGCCTCACTTTGGCCGACAGTGAACCCTAGAGAAGCGGCACGTTTCAGACTTTATGCTAGAACGGGTAAGTGATTATGCCTAGTATAGAATTATTACTGGGCTAACAAGCAATTATTCCAGCGGCGTGCGCATGGCTATCTTTAGTATTCGTTATCCTAGGCATCTGTTCGCACCCGCCCGGCTGTGATGATGTGTATGAACCACCCAGTGAATTTGATGGCAGGCCTGGCGAACTGCCAGCACTGGTACGTGTTGACGAGAGCGAGGTGCAGAGCGTGGCTGATCCCAGACCTCGCAGGGTGAGAACGAGGACGTGGAGGACGTGGTAGAGGTATGTGAGAATGGCCAAAACGATGAAAGTGAATTGATGGGGGAACATCGCAGGTGGTCGCTGAAACTATCGAAGAACCGCCGACAGCCCCCGATGTATCGACAATGTCCCACGCACCAGAAACCATGCACGCGAACATGGCAGAGGCGCTGGAACCGAGCGTTCAAACTCCGGCTTTCCCTCAACCATCCAGCGTGGGTGCCGGAAGCGAGTCCGAAGACGAACCGAGCGATAATGAAACAGCCTACGAAGATGTGGAGAGTGAACAGGAGAGGGATGGAAGCGATGGGACAGAAGATCCGGAGGAGAAGAGCGAATCGAGGTCAGACGACGAGTCAAGGGAAGATCGCGAGTACGCCGAAGACGAGCCCGCTCCCAGCCCGGGCGCCATCATTTCTACCCCGTCGACTGGGAGCACAGACGACAGTGACGAGGCGCCAAACGAGAATTCGCGTCACGTCCAACTTACCACGACCGGCCCGAAGGAGCAAATCCCGGTAGCCACCTCGACTGGAGAACCGGGACTTCCGACGCGTCTACTATCCGACACGCCCCTAGCTGCGGAGGCGCTCGCTGTTGCCCACGCCGTCATGGACCTTACGCTCGGTGAGGATGCTGCCCGAACGATGGAGGAAGCGGGAGTCGAGGAACAGGTCGTTAGGTTCGAAGAGGTATGTGATGTTGTAGGTTTGAGGGATTGAGTCATTCAAATAAGTCTGACCCGCAGACTCTCGCTACCGAGGAGGTAGAGGGCGGGCCGAGCCTTACTCCGAGCGTGTTGACTCCAACAAGCACGCCTGCGGGTACCCCTGGTGCCACCGAGTCGTCCGAACCGTCGCCCTCCAACCCTCTGGGTATCAGCGAGCACTCCATTGTGCTCCCTCCTCGGGCGTTCGGCAACCTAAACGAGGATGCCACCGTGGATCCCCAAACCGAGCCGGTTGACGAGAGCGCTATCGCCGAGCCGGCCTCTGTTCCTACTGGCGAGGAAACGTTCATCGGCGCACTCGAGTTGACTATTCTGTTTTCCTGTCTAACGGTCAACGAGGAACGGGATGCCCTACCCGAGCCAGAATGCAACGAAAGCTCAGATTTGAAGAATATCGACGAGGCACCGGCGGATACGACTGGACTCCAACCTGGTGCCGGCGCTAACGATTTGCTATCCGCGCCAACCGCTGTGGAAGCGCAAGCACAAGTCCCTGCGGTATACATGGCAGAGAGGCCTAGCTTACTCGGCCACGACATGGATTCCCAACCCGCTGGCCTGGAAAATCCATCGCATATACCCGGAGTTAATCCCCCAGCCGATCCGGCGGAAGAAGCCACGACCGACACGGAGACAACAGCCGAGAAAGATTGGCAACACGCACGCGGAGCCGATACAATGGCCGAGCCGAACGTGACCGGAGGGGCGAACCAGGAACAGGCCGGAGAACCCTCGACCGCCACGGAGGACAACGTCGGGACGCTTGCTGCCGCCTCCGACGCCACTGACTCCACATTCGATGAAGACGCTACCTGGGCGACGAATGACGGATCCGAAGCGGTACGTAACATTATCAGCTCGGAGGTTTGGTTGACTGACGCAAGCCCGACTCGCAGGCTGCCGCGGCCGAGGAGGGAGAGGCCCAAGCCGGATCCCCGGGCGAAAGTATCGTCGTTGTACCTGGCCCCGTCTCTACCCACGAAGAGATATCCGTTGGCACACTTGAGCCGATTATTCCACCCACTGGTCTCGCGGCCAACGAGGAGTGGAGCATGCCCGTTGCGCAGGAGTGCGACGAACGCTTGGATCTAGGGGACACCGATGGAGCGCCAACGGATGCAGCCGGATCCCAACCTGCCGCCCCCTCTGACGATCCTCTACCAGCGCCAACAACCGTGGAGACACGAGCACAAGACCCGGCGACGCATGCAACAGCGGAGTCCGAGGTGGCCAGTCTTGGTATGGACCCCCAACCTGCCGGTGTGGACAACCCATCGCATATACCTGGCCCCAGCTTTGCGATTGATCCAACGGAAGAAGTCGGTGCCAACGAGGAACAGGCAGGAGGATCCTCGACCACCGTCGACGATAACATCGGGCATATGCCGGAGGGAGCGACGAACGAGGAGCTACCGGAAACCTGGGGACATGTCCTCGTCATCGCACACCAAGCAGAGGCCGAGGTCGGGGCTGTGGAAACCGGAATACCGCTGGCAGTAACGGGGGTGCCTGCAGGCGTGGATATCGGGGAACTGCAGTCGCAGACGGTCGCTGAGCAGGCGGTGGGTCCGGAGATACCTCCGCCGCCGCCAAGTCTCGCCCCTGCGCCTGCTGTCGCCCTCGAGGCCGACGCTGTGATGGCTTCTCCAACGCTGATCGCTAGCGAACCGGTGGACGACCTGATGGCTTCGCCAGTGCCTGGGCCAACTTCTGTGCACGTGTATCCCTTTGCGGCCCCGAGTGCACCCCAACTCCCCGACGCTGTTCTTGCAACGACTGATGTGGAGATGGCACCACCTCCGCGGAAGAGCGCGTTCGCCGACTCGCCACGCCTCCGACGGCACGACCCAGCGTCATACCTGAGGTATTACAAGGCTCGGGCACACGTTACCGTGCTGAAGAAGGCAATTCGGCCGTCGTTTCTCCCCCTCGAGATCCCGATCCCGCCTGTGCCAGCGTCCTGGTCGTCTCAGCAGAACCCAGGACGGGCGAGTGCATTCTGCAATGTGCCGCCTCTTCGACCTTACGACCCGTCGTCTTCGGCTTCGTACTATAGGAATCGAGCGTGGGTCACGGCGATGAGGAGGGAGTGCCGTAGGATGTCCCCGGGTTGGGAGGCGCCTGATTTCGTGCCAGAGTTTGTGATTCCGGCGGTCCCTGTGTCCTGGACATGTCCGCAGGCTCAAATGGTGCCAGCCGCCTAGGTGGATCCGCGTCTGGGTGGCTAGTGAAGGATGTGCTGGGAATGAACACGGAGGTCGGGTGGCCGAGTCTAAGCAAGGCAGAGGGGCGTGAGCGGTAAACGGGGTCTAGCGTCCGTTAAGATATTTCTGAGAGCTCGTTGTATTAATAGCTTTGTTTGTGTTCTTGTTTCCCTTTCCATCTTAGTTTTGTCCTTAATATTACCTTGCTCCAGCAAGGTCTCTCCACGGCCTGAATTCAATTTGAAATTAAGCACAGTTTCTCTGCCAGTCACGTGCAGAAGCGAGATGACGCCTGGACATGCAGCGATTTCAAGAAGCGTATACAAAAACGGTTGTAAAGGCTATTTAAAGTACAAATTCATACGAGAGCTTTTGTGCACATCGGGGAAATTAGAAACGGGTCCTGCAAAACATGTGCAAGCATTGAGCGAAGGCGGACTGTTGGGGGCTTGGGTTAATACAAACAAGCGTCTATCAGATCATGTATGAACCGGTGAGACATTTCCGGTCTTACCAGAAGTGAGAGGTACTCCGGGGGTATTGAGTTGACCCGACAACAGCCGAGCTGGCAATTAACAAGTCCTTCGGGAGAGGACAGCCAATCGCTTTTAGGCCTTATTATGGTCCGCACTGCAGATTTCAAGATAGGAAACCGACGTCCTACTGTGTTTGACCTTCCAGGTGGGGTATTTCGACGATAGAGATTGCGTGACTCTATCAATTCATGTTATGCGCTTGGGGGACCAGCCAGGGAAAGCGCAAATGCCCTAAACAGGGTAGAGTGGACTCTTGTATCACGCTAGGCTCTAGCCTTACAATGCGAATTTCTTAGATTAAAGAGTAGTACTAATACTGGAGCAAGGTCCCCGGCCCGGAGCGGGCCACTCTAGTTCTAAATATACGATTAAAAGTCTAGGACTGGTTGCGTGACACGTGTGCATAGCGTTACTACCTAAAGTGAAAGGCGGGTTCTCGGAAGAAACACTAAGGAGCGCGATTGGGCTAATTCTTCTGACCCTAAGCGAACCATAAATCAACAAGTATGACCATGCATGCGCTCAAATTTTGCGACTGCATAGCTCTTACGAGTAACATACTGAGCCAGGTCCGTCCTCGCAGTCACGAGTATATAAGAAAGTTAGATAGCTCGTTGGTCGAGCCATTCCGAAACTCAAGCCTCAAGAACAGCATGCTACTTGTATACCTGACTGTACTTTTCTTTTTCGCTGACCTGTAGAGTGGCTCAGGTGGCGATTTGGGCATGTGGCTGCAGCACGTGACGACGGCGCTCTGTGGGTTTGAGCCAACTATCTCGTTTGACCTGGTACTGATCGGTTCTTCGATTACAAGCTTCGCCACACAGTTAGGACTGATCCACACGCATGGGTGCATCAGCGTCAAGAAGTACGGTGGGGAAAGTAAGGCGCGGGCATTGGGAAGGACATAATTAGTTGAAAAGATGAATAAAGAGTTATTTGGGCGTTTCCATTGCGTGGGCGCCCGAGGCAAGGAGCAGAAACCTAGAGATGAGAAACGATCCTACATCTCAAGACGTGTGCGATGCCTCTACAAACAGATCAAGGAACAGTACAGACAGGATTACCGAATCGGCAGATCACCCACGATATAAAGCCACAGGCTCAAGCTGGGGCTGACTCGAGCGACGTGTACAATTGGCCCGTGCATAATGGGGGAATAAAGAAGCTTGCCCAACATCGTACATTGGAGTGAGTATATGCGCGAGGATCAAGATGTCCGGTCATGTTCGCACCTCCAACATTTAATTTTCAAGTATTTGGATCATACCACATCGAGTGGCGCTTGGTTGGGTTTGCGGCCCCTTTGCTCGATTCCAAGTATTTGAATCTCACAGCATTTGAGTCGCATCAATCCCAAGCAGCCAGATATCTTTCTTGTACATAGCCTGAAACCAGCTTCTCCTAAATACTTCAAAAGCATGGAATGTGCCCCTCCCCCCCCCCCCCCATAACACTCAGCTGCTACATGGCAGCGCAAGCAAGATTCCCATCGTAGTTGTCAATACAAGCATCTAAAAAATAATCAGAAAAACTGACACTTCGGCGACACTGATGACCTACCGAGTTCTATAATAGAGAGTTTGCGATCGAATCCCTATTTGCTTAATAATGTTGCGATTCACGTGACTTTTCCTATTTCGTTTCCTAAATTCTCCTCTACCATGACGATTCAAACTTGTCACCAAACTTGCAATAATGGTCCTGCAGCCCACCAATATGAAGTTGGGGCTCGATCTATGCTCAATCCATACCCAACGGGGAGCCACTCATGCTTTGGTGGCTTGTCGGTACCCCCCCTCCTCCTCAAACTTATCCAAATAGTACTTCAAGCCCAACTATATCGGTACCCTCAGCAACTATGCTCATAAACACACTGTTTTGGGGAACAAGCGTTGGGTATACTGGCGTTGTGGTCGAGAAAATCTAGGAAAAGAAATAGGAAAAGTCACGTGAATCGCAACATTATTAAGCAAATAGGGATTCGATCGCAAACTTTCTAATAGGCGTATTGTTTTCCCCAGGACGGCAGCTGCACAAATCATCAGAATTTGGGAGCATTCCATCCGAGAAACCCTACTTACCCACAGATCATGTAGGTGCCAGTACGAATTAGGCAGCCACTGCATGATGCACCAAACCCACCGCTACAGCAGGAAGTTCAATTGAGTGGAAACTGCACCAAGGTCACGAGATCTGAACTTACTTGGGTGCGCACGCAAGGTTCCCCCCATAGTTGGCAATGCACTTGTTCAAGTCGATTGAGGTGTCTCGGCGACCTCCTCGACCGTCACTACAGCTGGCGTATGGTGTATTCCCCGACATATACCAGTTGCTACAGGAGGCAGAGAAGCCTCCCCCTGCTTGGACGGTCTTGGCAGAGATGGCAGCAAGTGCGGAGATGAGAAAGAATTTTTGAAAGTACATATCACTTGAGCAAAGGTAAAGCGAATGGGAAATGCACAATATCGACGCTCCGCGGCCGCTGACATCTATACGCTCCGAAAACAGTCGCCGCTTATTCTCAAGCCATCGAACAAGTGCTTCCGCTAGTCCGACACTGAGGTAGATAATAATGGTCGGGCACGATGGAGCCCGAGCTAGGTAGCAGGCTATCCAAAAACGGATACCTAGCCGTTGTACAGCGTGGCACTCTCGGCCAGGGTGCGCGGGGACCATGAGGGAGGGCTGGTCCGATCAAACAGGAGTCCTCGTCGCCTTCTTGCCAAGATCGAATGGCTCATCAAGAAGGCTACGGTACTCATCAAGAAAGCTACGGTTCCGTGCACATACACTCCATGGATTCCTGGAAGAATATTGGTGGGGTCGTTTTACAGCGCGGTCACCTGTGAGTGTGACCAGTCTCAATCTACTCTCGTGGTCACTCGTTTCAGCCTCGTCACTGTCCCGTTTCGCTGCATATATGCGTCATTTTTCAGCACTTTGAAGGTAATACACATGATTTTGAATAGTGCTACTATTTCAGGAAACAGATTGGTCGAAACAACGAACGAGGGGCTGTTTGCGTGTTTGTGTCGCGTGGGTAGGTTTGGTTAAGGTCCCTCCGCTCTGCCTATGAATGTGCGGGTAATGATGAAATCTATGACTACCAATTGCTCGAGTACAAACTTGATGGTGAAATATATCTTACCAAAAATAAATGTAGAAGTGAATCTATGTAGGACTTTCGATTACAAAGTAGCCGACCGCACCCGATACCATTGGTTCCCAAGGTACACAGTGAATAGTTTACCAATATATTAGACCACAGCTCAAGGGGTATCAATACATCAAGCACAGCTTGAGCACAGACGTTACAGAAATTCGGAACGAGACTAGTAAACAGAGATGGGGATCTAGGCACGAAAGTCAAATCGATAAATCTAAGGTACGAACAAAACGAACGAACCAAACCGAAACAGCAAACCAAGAAAATTAAGGAGAAATAGAGACGACGGAAAACAAACAAGCTCTAGGGGTATTCCAAGTCCAAGGTACCTTCACGGCTTAGACCAAGTGATCGGCCCAGTCGGCAGCGTTGGCATCACGAACGGCTCCCGCGGCCCCATTGTCATCAGAGGGTTCGCCGGGAGAGGCTCGGTCCGAATCCATAGTCGGAAAGCCGGAGGTTTGGGAGGGAAAGCGGGGCCAGTAGACTTGAAGCTAAAAGCGAATGTATCCAGGGACTTGAGATCGAGCGGCTCCTGGGCTCTAGCCTTTCCCTTGCCCTTGTCCTTGGCGGGGCTCTCGTCGCTCGGCGGGTCGCTGCTCGATGGGCCAGGCGATCCAGGGGTATTGGTTGCAGCGTTGCCTGGCTCGGCTGGCTGCATGTCCACGTCGTCGTCCACGAAACGATATTCCTCTTCGGGGGAATCCTCGGGTGCGCCGATGAATTCAGCCTGCTCGTCTTCCGTGTCCTCCTCGCCCTCCTCGTCCTCTAGGCCTCCTTCATCCTCCTGAACAGTAGGCATAGCGGCGCTGCTTGACGGCTCGGCTGGGGTGGCATCGGTCGGGGCAGGATGCGAATCTCCTGGGGTACCCGGCTTGAGTTCGGGGACGGGACCGCTGCTGGACGAGGGGGTGGGAGGAGCGGATTCGGGCGTGGCGTTAGAGTCGGTCGGGTCGAAGTCCTCGGATGTGTCCATGTTGTGATCTTCGGCACTAGACGAGGCACTTGTAGGGTCCGAGTCCAGGTCCATCTCGTCGGACTGAGCACCGGTGGACGCCTTAGAGAAATATCAGTAAATGTGATTGATTAAGCTAAGTGAACTGAACATACCTCGACCTTGTCGGCCCTTGCGGTAACCCCCGTTAGAGCAGCCAGGCGCGGCGCTGAAATGAGGCAGGTTGCGGGCGACAAGTAGTGAGCGGCCGTATAAGATACCGAGGAGACTAGAGCGAGGAGTGCGCGTTTGGACAAGGCTAAAGGTCCGTTGATGAGCAAGCTACACCTACACTTGAGAAACACTTACTAAAACTGGTGTTCAAGACCGCCGAGAGCGGGAGGGTCACGCGCGACAACACTCGACGAGCGATCGGAGCCAAAATGGAGCGGATAGCGAACAAGGCGACACGGAAGCCGAGGTATAGGAGATAGGCGGAGAGTTGAACTAGGAGTAGGATAAGCGTCGATATAATGAGCACCACGACCCGAAAAGTCCGGGCATCTAATGCCAGGGGTATATTAGCAAAAGCGACAACTTGAGTCGAGCCAGTCTCGTACCGTGCAGACCAGGAAGGGAGATGAGAAGCGGGGGGGCGATAGACCGGCAATAATTGAGGACGGGGATCCAGAGCAAGCGGCGAGCGAGCCTGAAAAACAAGGCAAGAGAAACGACCAGGACCAAAGTGAGGGTGGCAAAGGTAAGGATAGGGTGAACTTCATAGCTCTCGAGGAGCTCTTTGCATGCACTCCTTGGAGTAATGGGGACGATTAGCCGGTGAACAGTTCCATGGGGGGTTGGATACTCACAGGCCGAGTGTGACAACGGAAACGAGGAGGGAGCCGGCGAACGTCGACAAGCGCACGATCACGGCAAGGATAACAGTGAACAGCATCGCGAAGAACGACATAGTGGGTGTCAATTTGAGGGCGTTGGTAACGTAGGCTGCGCGAGGTGTTGGACGGGGTGGTCGTATTTTGAGTTGAGGGTTTTGGGACACCAGCTCAGTTTTAAACCTCCTATACCCCTATCCTGGTAGCACGGGGTCCTCTTGTTTTTCTCTGGCATCGGGGGTGGTCGCTGGGTCAAGACCCTAGGGGGCTGCGCATATAATCACCCTAAAAATCAAATAGAACGGGTGAAGCACCAGCGACATTCGTAGGCCAGAAATCGCGTAGTAGTTTGGCCAATGTATTCTCTATGAGACTTTAACCCAACTTGCGAGTATTTTGGACAGCTGTAGTTGGAGGGTACTGGTTCTGTTTATGAAGTACTATCTGTCCGTTAATTCGCGGGGGGAGTGATCTTTGGCGGCAATCGGGTTGGTATCAACGTCGAGAGTCTTTCGAACCCAGGTCGATAAGCTCAGATGAGCATTCAACTCTATACATTATTTAAGAACCACTTTTGGTAGACACGCATCACCCTGGGGGAGTGGAGGCAGAGCGTGGTCAGCGGATGCAGTTATCGACGGCACTGCCACATCGACCGCGAATGTTTATTTTGAACAACAAAGGTGCGCGTGTCGCGATTGGCTGGTTGCTCCCTTCACTTCCTTTTCCGCGTCATCCGTACGGAATTATATTTTGTGTTCCCCTCTCCGTGCATTCGCGTTGTAATTTACGCAAACTCGAACACTTCGGCTATTCGAGGAATAACAATCAACTCGTCTCGAAATCCGCGATGTGTAAGTTCTCTGCTTATCCTTGGCGGAAAACGAAAGCAGAGACGCTATTATACTGGCTACCGGCAAGAATATCGTGGTTCTCTGTGATGGCACCGGCGAAGATGGCTTGATGACAAGTGGGTTCTCCAATCCGTTCGAACCTCAGGATTGATGGTATATGCTTCGATAGCTGTTTCAATCAAAGGGGCAGCCAAGGTCATGCTCCAGAAGCGCCAGCGATCACGCCCCATACCCACCAACGTGTTGAGACTTTGTGCGTAATCTCAAATCATCCAAAGTCTTGAAAATACTGTCCTAACCGGGTCGCACTTGACCAGCACGGTGTATCACCCAATACACGGAAGAAGAACCCAGGTGAGTATGCAGGCGTGAACTTGTCGAGAGCGATTCTGATTTTGCTCCGCAATCCGCCAACAGTTGGTTTACTATCAGAGTGGCATCGGCACTGGCGATGATTTTCGGGGGGAGGTTTTGACGGGCGGAGAGTTGATAAAGCTGCGTGGAACCGCGATTGGTTCGCCCGTCTTGTCTATTTCCGTTTCCTGTCCTGAACAAGGATACTCGCTCAGGTAGCAAAATCCGAGACGCTTACAACTTGATTGCACAGAACTGGGCACCAGGAGATAGGATCTGATACGTAAACTATGCTTGATCAATTATTACCCGCTTTAACATGCTGTACAGCTTGTTTGGGTTCTCTCGAGGCGCTTACACCGTACGAAAGGTCGCAGGACTCATTGTACGTGCTTATGCCACGAACGTGCCGTCAACTCATCACGTAGCACATTAGGGGAGGCTAGGTATTCTACCCAGGCAGGAGGTGGATCGATTCTTCCTCTACTGGGATGCCTTGTACAAGAATGACACCGGGGTCGATATTGAACGGGGAGCAGACGCACAAATAGAGTGGGTTTGGAGTGCTATTGTTAGCGCGTTGGTTGATGTCTATTGGTCGATAAGGTTTCTTGGCACATGGGACACCGTCGGTGAGTCGCTTTTTTTAGTCACAATCTGAATGGAGTCAATCCTTTCTGTTTTCAACCTTTCGTCGTTCAAGGTGCTATCCACGAGAACATTTTCTCCCAAAAAAGAGACGCTTTGTCCTTGAGAGATACCGAGTAGGTGGATTGTGGCCACTGCGCAAGAACCTCTGTTAACTCCAATCTAGACTCCCTGACTGTGTGGAGACGGCTCGACACGCACTCGCATACCACGACAACCAAAAGATGTTCTTGCCCACCTATTACACCGACTACGGTCCAACTCGGGACGTGGAAGAGGTAGGTCTACGAACTCTGTTGCCTGGGGCACTTATGTATTTACGGCAGGTGTGGTTTCCCCGGAGTTCACTCTGACGTCGGAGGGGGATATGAGGATCACTTCATTGCCGATATCTTATTGTGTTGGATGGCGGTGAGCGGATCATGAGGATCTTCCTCCGAAAGCTACTTATTTTGCCACAATAGGGGGAGGCCGTGATTTCAGGGCCGACTCTCAACGAAACATTTCTCCTGAGCCGACTGAAAGAACTCGATGACTCGTCACCGCCCGAGCTCATACTCCACTCCCCGTCCAGTCTATTCCCCAGAGCCAATCGCATGAAACGCTTACTCGCCTCTCGGTTTCTATACCATGCGAGTCTCTGGGCCGAGGTGCGGGACTCTCCGGATGGCCCTTCGCTCAAAGCGGCAATCACCAAGGCGGCAGATGCACCGAGTAGCAAACCGCTGACGGAATTTGAGAGATTGTTTTGGAGACGGTGTGGTTGGGATGTGAGTATTCGAGCTGATCGTTACAACTTTGGTGTGGATGAGCTAATGAGTTTGGTTAGCGGCTACTCCCTCGAGTTGAAACGGCGTCGATTCACCAGGCAGGCAAGCAAGCCTTGAAACCTGGTCCTTCACTCGACCCTGTGCCAGTGGGTCCTTGTTTCTTTTGCATTTGTTTTTAGCCAACTTGACTCGTAAAACTTAGAACCTCAAGGCAACCGAGGTTGAGGTGGTGCCCTGGGCCCGAGCTCCGTAACCTGGGAAGTGCATTTTTCTTGGGGTGCCGATAAGCCAAACTGTGTTCAGACCTTGTTTGCTTCCCTTTTAGCTGGAGGGGCTGAAGCCTGTATCATGACATTTTTCCTTGGGTATGGGTTGTTGTTTGTATGCGTACTTTGATTAACTCGATAGAACATCAGCTCTGTCCCTCTGTTAAAGCGGTTTGTACTCTAGGATGTTTAATGTCGTAAACGATCACACCACGATGAAGGCCGCGTGATTCAACTGAGCCTCTTGTTGGCTCTAATAGACGGGTGGCGGTTTGGACATATTATCACTAATCGCCCAATTAGTATTTGATTCGCGTGTTGTCAACCATCACCTGAGTTGGACTTTGTTCTCAGTGGCTCATAAACTAGTGTGGAGAAGTACTCTACGTTGCGAACTTGGAGGACACCGATGGTGATCGTTTCACCAATTAGCTTGAAGGTGAATTCGATACATCCTCAGCGCCTCAGATTTTGGTTCCACTACTGCCCCGATTGAATGATATGACCATGAAAACTTGAACGCTAGGCGGGAATAAAGATATAACTACCTGATCTACGAAACTACCGGTGGTCTAGTCTATTTCTCTGGAGAGCAATACCTCTTGTGATGGCGGGCTTGGTGGGTCTAGTTAGTCTATCTGGTATTCGGTTGCACGGGAGCATTCCCGCGTATGCATGTTTATTTTCCTCCGAAATCTACTCCCGCCCTGGAGGATGAATAAGTCTACGGGCCATTAGAAACGGCCCAAATTGTCTAATCTGCCGACAAGGATGCACGTCTTGGGATCAATGCCGTGATGCTTAGCATTGCTGGCGTCAACTTGTGTCTGCGCATCAAGGTGAGCAATTGGTTATATCGGTAGTTTTGGCCGTTTCTAAGTTTGAACAGATCAAGTTGCAAGATCTCAAAGATATCGCGCTATAAGGGTCATGAATCATAGTCATGGACCGACATGGAAAGCAAAGCTTGGCAGTACGTGTCACGCCGTAACCGCTGAGAATCGTTCCTGATTGCTTTTGGATTTAGATAATTTTTTGCCGGCATTGATGAAAGACCCAGTCGATCTATCGGACGTTGAGCAAGATATTCACGACGCTGTGTTTGCTTGCTGAATCAGGACTGGCCGTTGCCTCTTTGAGCGACATTTGCTCCGCCTAGGGGCTCATCCTCTTTCGGGTTTGTTGTGATGACCAAGCGGCAGATAGGAGTCCTCGCACCCATATAAACCTGCGAGGCGCCGACGTGGCGTCCGCTTTTCTCACCTGTTCTACTCGAGTGACGTTTACTTTCCTACGATGTTCTCTCGACTTTCCGCGTTCTTGTCGCTCGTCGTGACAACCATGCTCGTGTTCTTCGCACCCCTCATCGCCGGGCTCATCATGGTCTCGGTCGTGTTTGTGTCGAGCATCCTGTATGCTGCCGACACCATCTCGTGAGTGTGACTCCTAGGTTCACGGACGATCGCTAATGTTCTGTGCAGCGCTACCTTGGTTCGTCTCGTTGCCAAGCTCTACTCTCGCATCGCCGCCCGCCTACCCAGCGTCGCCCCCGCTCTCGTCGCGGTACGTGGGTTGGCAGATACATGGGTACCCCCCTTCGTCGAACCCCTGAATGGTGTACTCGGCCTACCTTTTTCCTATCGCCGTCCCTACTTTGGTGAGTGTGTAGAGTTGTGGGTCGAGGTACGAGAGGCTGACGTACTGGCATAGCCATCGATATTTTTGTCTCCTCGCTCGCCGTACCCCTGAGCTATGCAGTGGACACCGAATTGTTCGAATATCTGCGAGTCAGCTTCTTCCTCGCTTACTTCTCCACCACCTATGCCTTCGCTACCAGATCGATACCCTCTGGCGCAAGGTTTCTACCCACGGCCCTTGGGGTCGGGCTGATTCCTATCTTCACCTGGGTGGTTGTCACTCTCGACCTTCGATGGATTATGTACCATCCCTCAAGCGGTAAGTGATTATTCTATACGCGGCCAGCATCAAAGCTAATCGGCGATCACAGCGATCTTCGGTCACCTGTTTCTTCTCATCGTGGGGCTGATCGTCTACGACCACCAGGTCCGTACTGCTACTCGTTCGCGGTCATCCCAGCCGCGCACAACCCCCAATACGCCGGACGAGCTGCCTGCACCAGTACGTACTAGCATATTGAGTCAGCGCAACGGCTCACCGACCGACTCAAAACACCCTCCGGTTTTGCCAAAGCCTAGGCGGGCTCGATTCCGGCCGAAGCAAGGAGCGCCGAAGAGATATATTACCGCTAAATTGGTATGTCACCCAAGTATGATACTCTTGTCCGACGAGCTAACATGGTGAACACAGAAGAGTGACCCGCAGGAGCCGAACCGAATTACGGACCACGACAACCAACCAGCCTCTACGAGCCTGGTTGTACGCCCCAAACTCCATGTATGTCTCTCCTGCCGAGCGTGAACATAGCTGACCTGCAAACAGGTTTCTTCCACACTACCTCGCTCCCAGGATCTCGACAAGTCGAGTCCGGTTCGGGCAACCGATGTCGGACAGCAACCGCAGGCAGGGGCACGGGTACGTACAATGTGGCGAACCAAGCTGGACGCTCCTGATCGGTCAACCGCAGCCTGCCATGAGGCTAGCTAGGATTCAAGGCCCGGCTGTTCGTCGGTGTATAGAGGCGCCGCCACCGATGTCGACTATGGATGCAAGCGACGACGAATCGGTACCGACGTGCGCAAGATTAATGGAGGTAGTCGCCCAGCGCAACAATTGGCCGAAGCCTTCTGCTCCAAAATACGAGTTGATCGGAGCCAGTCCTCGTCCGCAGTCGAATCAAGCGGGCGCAGAGGGTGAAGAGTTATGGCGGAAGCACAAATGGTACTTACCGGTGAGTTTAGTCGTGCAATACATTTAACATGGCTTACAAGATTGACATAGGTGCCAATCGTCCCCGATCGTGAACGCACTCCTTACAGCTTTTGCTCGCGGAGATCCGCGGAGAAGTGGCCGACGGAGGTATGTACATGAGTATTTGTGTCCGTCGATGGATAGCTTATATGCTGAGCGGATATAGTGGTCTGGAGTGCGAGACCGGGAACGAACACCGTACGAGTATCGCCCTAGGTCTGGGTTCGCGCGTGTTGAATATGTGGCGGCGTCAGATGAAATGGTGGTAATGGTACGTCGAGCAAAACGGACAGGTGTTTCGAGTAGCTCACCCAGTGGGAACGGCATCTAGGGCATACAAGAGCGGACTCGGACACCCTACCAGATCGTGGCCTACAAGGAATGGATGTGCGTTTCGCGTGGGAAACTTCCGCTTGCACTTCCGGCACCGGTGAGCAAGATGTGCGTTGTCGAGCTGTCGGTCGATACTAACCTATCGTGGTACTTGGCAGGACCATGCGGCCGAGGCGAACGCCGAAGCACCGACGCTAATTCAGACGCCATCCGAACGAATCATCACTCCAAATGGCGACTCGGACGACTCGAGCGGTCCTTTGACGTCTAGCGACCCTGCCCCGACCGTACAAGACGAAATTTTAGATCGTCCTTTGCCCGCCGTTCCTGTCATCGGCAAACGCTCTCGGGACTGCGACTTGTCTGACTCGCCATCGAAGCGTCATCGTGGCGACAACCTAGAGCCACAGGGCGAGACAGGGCCCACCTGCGCCACCGAAGTCCCTGCGGCCGATGACTCGGGCAACGACTCGACCACTTCCACCAACTCGACTTCCTCCCTCGACTCGACCTCCTCCTCCGAGTCAACCTCCTCCAGCTCGATCACCCCAGACTCGAGCTTCGATATTTCCTCCCCTCCGTGCTATACTCCCCTCAAACGCGCTTGCGACGATGCCACACTGGATACGCCGCCTAAACGCCATTGCGGAGGAAGGAAACTGGCCTACGACGTGGATGCGACGTGGATGCGCCAGGATACACCCGAAAACGACCCCGCTCACTTGGAGGACCATGCTCCGCCGCCAACGGGCATTCACCCCGTCGGCGAGAACGACCAATCTGCTGCGAGTTTGCCCGAGGATCTGCCGAGTCAGCAACCTGAGCCGGACAAATCAGCTGCATCAGTTGGTGCCGTAGGATATCCCAATGCCACGGCACCAGCTGCTTTTGCGCCGTTGTCCGGGTCAGTTGCTGGCTCATTTGCATCATCCTCATCTCAGCAGGTACGCATGGGCCTCGTATATTGTTTGCGTTCGTTTACTAATCTATTTTCTCTAGCTCACCGTTCTCCCGCGGACTTTTGGATTCAATTTTGGCTCGCATCCGGTTGCACCTCCGCCGTTCGGTCAACCACTCGGCCCCTTTATCGCCGATCCCCCACCCCAAGCCGCCACACCAACGGCCCACTCTATCGGCACTCAGGTTGATGGTTTCGAGAATGTGTTCTCCAGCCTTGGACCCACTTCCGGACTCCCTCAGCTGGACGCGGAGACCGAAATGCTCGTGGACCAAGCGGTACACGAGATGCTCCAGGATGGGCTCGAGACGCACGCCGGGGAGATGGTGGTCGACGACGAGGACGAATGGATGTCCACTTGGTTGAACCCGGACGTATTCGCGATGGACCATGATGCGCCGGAGTGTACCTCGGGCGAGCCTATCGAAGTGGACTTGGAACTACCGTCTACGTCGAGCCGAGGACGCTCTCCCTCGCCTATGGAGATGTCTAGCCCCGTTTTGGACGGCGCGAACGAGCTGCCTGGTAGTCCTATTGACGTGGACCATCCAACGCAAGATGGACATCAAGCCTGGCCCGTCGACACGCCACAACTATTCGTGGCCCCTCCCGCCCTCTCCTCTCCCGACACCGCTATGGCTCCCGCGGTGCCTCAACCGGTCGACCCCCCTGCAACCTGGCTGAGCGCAGCAATGGCTCAAGCACTTCCTCAGGACGAGGACGAGGAGGAAGTCATCATTCCGGCGGATACTGAAACAGCCAGTGCCGCACAGAACGAGCCGGCCTCACCTGCGCCTGCCCCATCTACACCGGCCCCGCCTGCCTCGCCCTTGACCCCGTCTAAGCCGGCTACCCCTCCCACATGGGCAAACCGGGCAAACGCCGACCAGGTGGATGGACTTGGGACTGCGGGTGCCAACGAGGATGCACCGTCGCCGTCCAGAGAGGCAATTGCGAGAAAGTGGAAGGAGCGGATGCGGCGGAGGCTTCTCTGACCGGACTGCAGGCCGATGTTAGACCGGACATTATTTTGTATAGTCTCTGCCTCGATTTGTATTGGCTGCTGGTCGGCTTGTTCTGTTTAATTTTACCTTAATACCTCTTGGATTGTAGCTTTGGATACGTATTTATTGTCTGTTCTAAATTCATAATATAAAATCCAAGACATTGCGTGATTTAAGTAGTTTGGTACCTTGGTTGGCGTTGAGACCAATCCAAACCTTGACCCAAGTATTACCCGCCGAAGTCGCCCGCATCGGCACCATCCTGACCACGATTTTTCTGAAATTTCTTGGATTGGTTCCAACAAGTTCCTTGCGTGTATTATGTGCAGATTGTATCCATAATAGAAACTATACAAGACGAATTTTACGCTCTTGTTTTTGTACCTCCATCTACTGGTCTCGGCGCAACTCTGGAACCACATGGTCCGCGCCATCATAGACCTGTTTTGCCTGTGACGTCCTAAGCCACGCCGACTCGGGGGTAAACAACCAACTCAGAGTACCAAAGATCGTCACGGCTCCCAGAATCACACCAGCCTATCAAATAAAACAATCAGCCACCGCAACTTTAGAGGAGTACACAAACTCACAAAGTTCAAGTTTTCGGCTGTAACCGGGAACACAAACGGACTAACATAGACCGCAAACACGATCGCGCACCAAATCGCAACGAGCGCATATACGACGCGCGCGTACCTCCCCAGACTGAACTTGGTGCTCTTGAACCCGTTGGGCGTCATGGTGAGCCGGAGGAGCGCAATGAGGCCGTATGCGGCAATGGTTGGGATCCCAGCGGCCGAGACGAGCGAGGTGAAAGCGACGCTCGAGGGGAGGATGACGCACAATAGGGCTGCGCCAAAGACGTACATGACTGTGACTGCGTTGCGTGGACGGCCGTCTGGGGTGACTTGGCCGATCCAGGATGAGAGTGGGAGGACGCCGTCGCGGGCGATTGCAAAGATTAGGCGCGAGGCGGCGACGACTGCGATACTTGTGTTCTATACCAGAGTGTGAAGGTGGGTGGGAGAGGAGAGTGGGGGAGGGACTTACGAGGATGAGACCGATGACGGCGATGAGGGTCATAAACGTCGCGCCGCCTTTTCCGAGTGCCATCGAGTAGATGAGGACGAATGGTTGCGGGGCGGCGAGGCTGAACCATGTGTCAATGTCGGGTGTGCAGAATAAAAAGACGATGGTGGTGATGAATCCGAATACGCCGGTTGCGATTGCGCTCGTGAGGATGCCGCGAGCTGCGACGACGCTTTACTGGGCGTTAGATTTTTTTGTTTGTGCGAAGGTGGGAGGGACGAACCTGGCGTTTTTGGTTTCTTCGGCGATATGTCCGGAGGCATCAAACCCGGTGAGTGTACCGGCTGTAAATAGGATGCCGAGCATCCAGTTCCATGCGGGTGGGGCGCCGGTGCCGTTGACTATCACGTACTTTAGTCGGCTATTCAAGTAGTTTGAAATGAAGGCTCACAAGTGGTCAAAAACGCGTCGTGTGCACTCCTAAAGCCGTAGGTCTTGCTAACACCAATCGGCAGCCAGATGATGCAGAGTAGGAAATCGAGGATCATGAGGCCCATTGAGAACTTGAAGACCTTTGAGTATACACGGGCTAGATCGCGTTTAATCCACATGCAACGAAAAACGGCAAGAGGACTCACGCGGCAGATAGTTTAGGATGATAGCCAACACCAACAAGCCCTCGGAAACGATCCAGACGAGGGCACGCCATTTGACATTGTCGTTGCTGATTCCGCCCGGAAAGTCGAGTCCCCAGACGGGGAGGAGCGAGAGGAGATAGTTGGCCGTCGTCTGCACTCGTGATCAACATCAAACCCTATCATCACGTTCGAGAACCGTACCTGGCAATTGGACGCAGCAAACGTCATCCAAGCGGTAGCAGCCCACCAAGCGACGATGAAGCTATTACGTTCTATCAGAACCTCCCCGCGTTTCTCTGTATTGTTCTTCTACTTACGCGACGAACCGGGCATACTTGGGTCCGGCCGCTTCGGCTGCCCAGATGTATATACTCCCGCTCAGTGGAAGGGCAGAGCAGATCTCGGCAAGGACTGCAGCGGCGAGCCACATGAAGACGATGGTGATGAGGTAGTTGACCCATATGGCGAGAGGACCGCCGGCGAGGATACCGATGAAGAAGAAGGAGCTAGGAACAGAGGTGGGGTAAGCGAGCGGTGTGAAAGTTGGAGGGGTGGACGGACCGAACACCGCCGATAAAGTTGAGAGCGCAGAAACTGGCAGCAAAGGACTCGATGAGGTGCCAGGAGCGGTGGAGTTGCTAGGGGTATGGTTAGCTGGGGTGAGGCTGGGAGTTGTGGGACGTGCCTGCTTGTAACCTAGTGTTCGCTGTGATCAACAAGTTAGTATTTGTCTCGAACACAGACAGGCAAAGCGACGAGGGAGCGTAAAATAGAGAAAACGAAGGTGGTAAACAGACGATGGCTTCCCTACGCAGGTGTCGAACACTGATCAGGTTCAAGCGGTATAATCTCAATCCCTAGTCGGGATACCCGCAGCCATCAAGTCCGCAGACTGACACAAAGGGCAGACGTTACCGTTGAAGACCTGCTGCGTAGAGGCCTAGGATGGATCGTGTCATACCAGTTGAAGCTCGTCCGAGTCGGTCGTGCCGGAGCCCGAGGCCTCGTAGTCGGGGTCGTGCTTGGAGATGGAGTTGGGCATGGTGGGTTGGAGCTAGCCGGCTGGAGGGATCGTCGTTATATAGCTAGCCGGGTCGCGTCAGCTTCAGGCACGTAATCTTCGGGAACGTCTGAAACTAGTTGGTGGCCACGATAACACGCTGTGGGCACCCAGGGCCGGCTATATGCAGGGCACTCCTGGTCTTGGTCTCCAATAAAATTTAAAATGTCGGGACACAGATTGATTGCCGAACGCCGAATGACCGGCGCTTGCCACCGTCCATGTCGCTGCTCGTCGCCCGGCCACTCGTCCGAGTCGCCCGTCTCGCACTCCGGCACGAGTCCACCACCGCCGCACTGAAACGCGCGGAAGCAGCCCGGAACCGCGCAGCCTCGGACCCGTCGTTTTTCAAAAACGACGCTATTCCCTTTTCTGTCGTCCGCCTCGTCAACCCTGAGACGAACAAACTCGACCCCGAGACGCGTCTCAAAGACCTCTTGGCTACCGTCGACCTCGACGAGAACTATGTCCAGCTCGTGTCCACCGGCGGGCCAGACGGGGGCAGGCCGCTCGTAAAGATCATCAACAAGCACGACGCCGCCCAAAAAGAGCGTGACCAAAAATCCAGGAAAAAGGAGCAGAAAAAAGCCGCGGCCGGGCGAGAGACGAAAGAGATCCAGCTCTCGTGGGGCGTCGAGCCGGGCGACCTCAAGCACAAGTTGACCAAGTCGATCCAGGAGCTCGAAAAGCGGAACCGTGTCAATATCGTCTTTGTCAAGAACAAGGGCGCCCCCGTGCCCAGTCCGGAACAAAAGGCTGCCAAGTTGCAGGCCGTTTGGGAGGCGGTCAGGCATGTCGCCACCGAGCGCGAACCGAGGGTCATTCACGACTTGACCGCCGTGTTGTATCTGCAAGGGCTGGGCAAGGAAGAGTGATGTGAGTTGTCTTATTGTCGTGTGTGGTCTTTTGATTAAATTGCCTAGCTTGTAATGTCCTAGTCTTTTAATTTATTTGATCACCACCACATCAAATTATCTAGAAGTGTTCCAAGCAACTCTCGTGGTGGGTTATCCAACGCTTGGGTATCCCCTTGTGGCTTTATCTTCGCCTTTCCCCATTCAACCTAGCATCCCTCACCCAGAAGATCTTGCGCTACCACTCCCATTTCGAGCGTCATCCCCCACACGGCCCGCCTAAACCGGCTTCTCGCGCTTCCATTCGCATACGAGTCCGGATTTGTTAACATGATCCCCTCGCTATCGTGTCAGATGATGTGCCCGGTAGTACTTCTCGGGTACGTCGTCGGATAATGTCGAGGTATAAACGCACAACTGCCAGCCAAACGTTTCCCATTACTCTCGCACCACCATGCCACACTTCACCACCAAAGCCCTCCTCTTGGCCCTCTCCCTCGCCGGCACATTTGCCGCAGCTGCGCCTCTTGCCTCCAACGCCACACGCTACGACTCGATCGTCCCGGGCGCAAACTGGCTCGACACCGACGGCGTACTTATCCAAGCCCACGGCGGCGCCATGGTCCGCACCTCGGACGGCACGTTTTACCGGTTTGGCGAAGACCACCGACCGGGCGATACACATTTTACCGGAATCTCGGTCTACTCGAGCAAGGATTTGTATAACTGGAAGAACGAGGGGTTGGCGCTTTCGCCTGTTGCTGGTACGCCTGCGGCGAGTGATCAGGTTGGGGAGAGGCCCAAGGTGTTGTGGAGTGAGAGTACAAAGCAGTGGATTGTGAGTCTCTTGAGATGGTTTTTGGGTGGGGAGTGACGGGTTTGCAGATGTATTTCCATTCGGATAACCCGGATTATTCGTTGCATCTCCAGGGTACTGGTGTTTCTTCGAATATCATTGGACCGTACAAGTACCAGGGGTCGTACCAGCCACTGGGAGCTCCCAGCCAGGATTTGGGAATGTTTGAAGACGACGACGGTGAGCTCTAGCTTCAAGGCATGAGACTCTCTACTAACTATCAGACCAGGCCAAGCATACGCTCTATACGGCTCTGGAGGGAACAACCTAATCACACGGCTCAACGCAGCACGCACCAACGAATCCACAACCATCTACAAGTTCAGCGGTACGCCCCCTCCCTCTCCTATACGCCCCCCACCTCACTCCCTACCAGGAACAAACCTCGAAGCGCCCGGGATGTTCAAATACAACTCAACCTACTACCACATATTTTCCCAAAAAACCGGCTATAGACCCAACGACGCGCAACTCTACACCGCACCGGCTCTCACCGGTCCATGGACCAAACAGGCCCAGCTCGCACCGGCCGGCACACACACCTGGGAATCCCAAAACACGTTCGAGTTCAAGATTGGGAATACGGTGATTTTCATGGCCGATCGGTGGGATAGGGACGAGTTGAGTGATAGTCGGTATATGTGGTTGCCGGTTACGGTTAGTGGAAAGAGTGCGAATTTGCAGTGGCATGATGTGTGGAAGATTGATGTTAATACTGGTGCGTATTACGGGGTTTTTAGGGTGCCTGGGGCTGAATGTGGGTTGTTGTAGGCGCGGTGACGTACCCGACTGGAACGACGTACGAGGCTGAAAAGGGAACGTTGGCTGGGGGTGCGACAATCACTGCTTGCTCGACTTGTTCTGGCGGAAACTACGTTACAAACAGTGGGTTGCAACTTAGTCAAGGTGGTTTTCACTAACACACTTTCGCTAGTTGTGTCGACTAGCTCTGTCACCATTTCCAATATTGTTGGTACCGGTGCTCCCCAATGGCTTGCGATCTACTATGTCAACACCGACGCCCAAAGTAAGTTTAGTTATGACGGTTCCAAATGTCCCCCCAGTACCAACGCTGATATCCATCTTCAGCAACTGCACTACACCGTTATGCGAGCGTCTCGGTCAACGGCGGGACCGCCGAGGTAGTCAAGCAGCGCACAACCGACGTGGGGGTTGTGGTTAGCGTTCCCCTACAGGTCACATTTACCAAGGGGTCCACCAATAAGGTTACGATAAGCGGTGTTTCGGGTCGTCGTGAGTCTATTTTGTCCCGACACTATAACGATCATCTAACAGGGCCATTCTTAGCGGAGAGCGCTTGGCTGGACAAGATAATAGTGTATTGAGGTTTCGCTGTACGGATATCATAGCTAGGCCGGTGATGTATCGTGTTTCTGAGCG
Source organism: Ceratobasidium sp. 394 (assembly GCA_019616325.1). Lineage (NCBI taxonomy): Eukaryota > Fungi > Basidiomycota > Agaricomycetes > Cantharellales > Ceratobasidiaceae > Ceratobasidium > Ceratobasidium sp. 394. The sequence continues at coordinate 4,783 of WSTG01000061.1, read as the reverse complement.
CGCATATATGTACAAAAATACAGATGCTCGCGTCAAAACGTACTTTCCTCGAGGGTAGCTTGTAGTTGGATTGTTGCGTTTAATTTCATTCGAACAAGGCAGCAGGGCCTTCATCCTCCTCCGGCGCATCGTGTACTTGATCCAGATCCTGGGGTAGCCGAGTGAATACCAACATACTGTCAATGAGATGGATGAACGTACAACGTCTGGTGCCGGGCGGCGCATCGGGCCACGACCCGTTGGTGTTGGCACGGGAATAGGAATAGTGTTCTATACAGTAGGATATTGGTTAACCGTTAAACTCGAATAGTAACAAAACCCAGGTCGTACCATCCAACGTTGGACCCAGAAGCGCCGTTCAATACCGTTGAGTTCCCCAGCGCGTGCAGGCAATAAATTCAAATTTTGAGCAGGTTGGCTCCAGTAATCGCCACGGCCACTATCAAGATGCTTCAGTGTAGCCCACAGGCTACGGTGGCAATAGGTAGATGGATGTTGCATTGTCTCTTGAAAGATGTTGCGCCTACTCCCGTTCCCCACATTCGGTTTACTCTCATAGTGAACCTCGAGGCCATCCTTTGTGGCTGGCGAAAGACGCGTGTCAAGATAGTCTTCGTCGAGATCAACGCCTGCGTTCTTGAGTTCTCCCTGTGCATTGCTTAGTACCTGTGTGACCCAGAGAAACAGGGGTAGTCACTCACAGCCATCCATAGCAGGGAGATATCCGAAATTTGGTGTTCTTTATATCCTCCGCCAACGTCTGCATGAACACCAGGAAACCAGACCTATTAATGCAACCGCATATAACCTCGTATGAATATGAAAGTTTGGTATCAGAGAACCGGCTGACCTGAACGAGGCGCTTATCACCTTCGTTCACTGTGAAGGGAGTGCACCGAAAGTAAGAGCGCTCTTCATGATACGCGAGGGCGTGGCGGGCTTGTTTGACACAAGCGGGGAGACTGTATGGTTTTTAGTTTCGCTAGTGTCTATCTATGAACGACTGGTGGCGTACCTAGTATCCTTGATCCCAAGCAGGTTTTTGAGTGCTTTGATCCCGTTCTCGAGGATAGATCCTGCACGGGACGAATTGGATGAACAGGGGCAGTTTTGTAAAGGTGGTATTCCAACTCGTACCGACTGTGTCCCAGACACCAAGAAACCTAGCCTAGCGTTAGCCGCGTAACCACAGACCCGGTGGATAAAGACTTACTCGATTTCGACGTCTTTCCCCAACTTTTGCAGGTCTACTTCATTAACGCGATTTCGTTTGTGCAGATTGCACCAGTACGGGAAAAAGAGGCTCATCTGCTCCTTGTCTAGTAGGCCCAGGGTGTTCTAGTAACCGGGGAGTGTAGTCAGCTTGCCATCCACAAGTGCAGCTAGCCATGGGACGCACCAGGAGGCCAGCAACTTTCCGTGCAGTAAACGCCCCTCTCGAGAACCCAAACAAGCTTCCAAGGGCCAGGTTTTGTGGTCAAAGAAATGAAGACAGATTCACGTTCAAAACACTTACTAGATCTGGTCGCCAGGAACGTAATTTTGAACGATAAAATTGTACGCGTCCCGAATCTTTGCGGCTATTTGGTTCGGATGCGTGTTAGTCATACGCATGCTCTGTAAGTTCATCGGTCTCACCAACGGCGGTACCAGTCATGGTTGCCCAGTAATGTATGGCAAGCCGGAGTGAGTATTGGCTGATCCGTCGTTAGGCGCCCGGATACGGAAGTATCTCAGGGGCCTTCCACTAGTACGATCAGGGCTCTGACAGATCAGCCGCTAGCGGGATGATCAATTATCCAATCGGAACACTTCGGAGCAAGGGCAGCTGCCGAGCACTGCCACCTGCGCCTCCGCGCCCGCGGTCAACTCCGCGCTGTAAGCCAAATGGGGCAAACACAGCGTATCCGGAGGGGCACTAGAGCAACATGTAGATACCGGGCTACAGATATGAGTAAAATAGAGCTGAAGGATGACTTATAGAGCGCATATACAAGGCTAAACGATGGCACTTGAAGTGGGTGTGTGCAGTTTCTGGCACGTAAAAGGCTCAGAGCTCCGTCAATACGGATTATGGCGGGGCGCAGAATATATCAATGGAGTCGCCCATTGAGTGCGCACATTTTCGTATACTTTGCGTTCCGATCCGACGCGAATTGAGCGAGTTGCATTGACTGCCTTCTCGCTCTCATGCAAACACCACCGCCGTGTCGGGCACCATCACTTGTAGCGCTGTACTCTCTCTTGTATGTCCAAGCTGACTTGTTTGCTCAGCCCATTCTCTGTCTCTCACCTGCTCTCGCCACCTATTCAACCTCAACCTCACCCATGCCAGACTCCTATCTACACCTCGGCACGCTTGGTTGGCCGTGACTCATAGGCTGCCCTTTCGCTCTCACCTTCGGCCTCTCCTGTGCTCTCGAGCTCTTGCTTGCTTGCTCTTGGCCTCCTTCACGGCCTTGCGCTTCCCTGCCGGCATGCTCCCTCGCCTACACCTTGTTGACGTTCTCGCTCTCATCCTCAGCATGGCACTGTGCCTTCTGCGGTGCACGCACGCCATCTCATTTGCCAGTCTCGCTCACCGTCTCCTGCCTGTCCGAGCTGCTTGTTCATCTAGGCCCGTTTTAAATGCCATGTGCTCAGTCACCCTCAACTCCAGACCCACCTTGCCCGCTTGTATGCCCTTTTGATCTTACCCCCTGACGTTGCTTTCAGTTGTGATAGCGTAGTTCTACGCTACCGCAATATCTTACTCTCTTACTACGGCCCTCATATCTACGTTCTAGCCCTCACACATACCACCTACTGTATTTCCCGCCCGGCAGCCCACCCCTCGGTTAGATAGTATGACCGTTTTTTTGATCCCCGGACATGTAATTTCCTGCGTCAAATATTGAGTTTATTGCCGATACAGGGGATATTCCCATCACCAAGCGTTGCGTGAGCCCTGCGAGCTGCACAACTCACATGTATGCGCAGTTTACTGCTGTCTGTGGCGCCAATCAGCCGTGATGTGTCCGGTTTACGGCGCATCTACAATGCCATGTACTGACTATGTAGCCGGTATATGACCCGCCAATGGTGGTGCATAATTAGTACATATCTGCTTCATAGCAGGTATATAGTTAGCTTAGATAAATATATAGGAGATATAATCCCGGGAGGGGGGGAGGATCTCTCTTTTGGGTCCACAGGTATATACCCGGTGCATACTGGTCTATACACAGCATCAGATCTGCTTATGAGAAGGCATGTCTGTTTATCTGTAGCTCGGAAAATGTAAAAGAATGCCAAGGTGACAAGCCTGAGTGATTGTGTGGACGGAAGAGGGGCAATCAATGCAACTCACTCAATTCGCGTCGGATCGGAACGCAAAGTATACGAAAATGTGCGCACTCAATGGGCGACTCCATTGATATATTCTGCGCCCCGCCATAATCCGTATTGACGGAGCTCTGAGCCTTTTACGTGCCAGAAACTGCACACACCCACTTCAAGTGCCATCGTTTAGCCTTGTATATGCGCTCTATAAGTCATCCTTCAGCTCTATTTTGCTCATATCTGTAGCCCGGTATCTACATGTTGCTCTAGTGCCCCTCCGGATACGCTGTGTTTGCCCCATTTGGCTTACAGCGCGGAGTTGACCGCGGGCGCGGAGGCGCAGGTGGCAGTGCTCGGCAGCTGCCCTTGCTCCGAAGTGTTCCGATTGGATAATTGATCATCCCGCTAGCGGCTGATCTGTCAGAGCCTTGATCGTACTAGTGGAAGGCCCCTGAGATACTTCCGTATCCGGGCGCCTAACGACGGATCAGCCAATACTCACTCCGGCTTGCCATACTTGCGTGTTGAACTTTTGAGGTCATCTTTAAGTTTACTGAGCTCAGGATCAGAGCCGAGTGCCTTGACAAGATCCTCAGCCACCTCCCCTGATCAATCAAAACCAATAATATTTAGCTCAGCAGTTATGACAAGTCGTTAAAGTGCACTTACAAGAGATCAGCCCATCTTGTGTAGTCCCATCGCAGAATACAAACAGTCGTTTACTGCCAGGTGCCGGTAAAGTCGCCATATCGGGAGCCTCGTGAAAGGTCGAACAACGAGGGGACTTGAAGGTGAGATCGATGGGGCACACCCATCAGCGACCCGAGATATATACAAGTCACAAGCGCGTGTGGCGCCAGACCTGCCCATCTACACAGCCTAGACGTTTGTCAACGTCAACGAGGGTGGATGGAGCTTCGGACAGCGAACAGCGCTCATCAGTCGAGAGGTGGGCGCTTATTGACTGAGGAGCGGGTCCAAACCTTAGAACTGGTGATACCAAGCTTGAGAACCTCCTGCGCCGTCCTCAGTGAGAGTCTGCCTCGGTGAGACTACGCACTAGGCCAGCTAGCGCAATTGCACATGGCACCCGTGCATTCAAGTCTAATGGAAGCAATCAAGTACCTGGACAATGAGCAGATATAGCTGAATGATATCACCCACAGGGAATCGTCTAGTGGGGGGAGGAGGTGGAGCGACGCACCATGAAATCCGAGAATGTGAAGGGGTGTATATATGATTGGGACTTTGACCTGTTAGGAATTAGTGTTCAATGTACCATCTACTTTACGTGCCGTCACCCAGGCAGTATTCCTCAAATGCACTTTGGAGATCACGCGGCACCCTTGTGGGTGAATGGCGTGAGAACAAAAGTTATATTCAGTCGATCTAGATCGAAATACATGCGTGTATGCGCTTGGGCGCAGTCTACAAGCACTGCGAGTAGTACGCGTTCGAGTAC
>WSTG01000060.1:0-34643 GCA_019616325.1 Ceratobasidium sp. 394 | reverse complement strand
GTCGATGAGCTGACCGAGCCCGCGCTGGAAAAGCCGGTCGGGGTCATAAAAATCGTCGTCGCCCTTGTCCCGGTACTTGCGAGTGAACTGCATGTAAATGCTCCCTGGGTTCGGAGCAACTTTAGGCGCACGCGAGCCGGAGCTGGGGGATGTAACAGTGTTCGACGCATTCGAGGTCGGGTATGAATTAGTGGGCCGAAGTTTAAAACGCGAGGTGGTTGGGGTAGGCGAGGAAGTCGAGAACGAGCTGTGCCTGCCACTGCTGGTAGGTGGGTATGAAGCGGTGCGTGCGACCTCCCGGTTCCAGGATTGGGACCCATCCTGTTCATCGTCGGCGTCCTCTAGTTCATCTGGGATGTGCTGCAGGGTGGGATGGTGTCGTCTATTTGCCCCGGACTTCATTGGTGTAATACTAATCGAACATAGTAAGTTGCACCGCGCAAAGTGCAGTTTGTAATAACTCGCCGTAAGAGACGTTAGATAAATAGCTGCGACTCAACCAAAGTCGATTATAATGAGCAGAGTTGGGGTAGATGGAGGGGTGCGTCAGTAAAGCGGGCCTATGTCATCGCAGTGGCCGAGTTTTGTAAATCACATCCTGTGGTCTCCCCATTTCAAATCGAGTCGAAGCATGGTCACACATCACAACATTCTATTATGGCAAATGAGACACTATGTACTGAAATAACAAGATAGCCATGTGGTATAATACAAGTCTGCATCTAGGAGGGCTGCAAGTATAAGTATAAATCCAAAGCACAGCGAGATCTAAAAATTGCAAGTAAATCCCCCAAATCAAGAGTGCGTGATGAAACCAAGCATTCGAGCCTAGTCCAGCTTTCTTCTAACACCGGCCCCTTCTTCGAGAGCCATACGAGATCTACGCTCTTCATCCGCAATGCGCTCATCTTCGAAACGAACGTCCTTCACTACGTGGACTTTGATTGTTGCCGAACCATCTCCACGGTTCAGCCAAATCCACCTGCCAAGAGTTAGCCAGGTAGATAACGAAGCCAAGGGTGTAACCCACTTGTAACGAGTAATCATAGTTATCATGGAAGCCCAAGTATTTTCCACGTAGTTTTCCTCGAAATCCCAAACGATTGGTCTATTTTGGCAGTTGCTGTCCCTTGGGGTCAGTAAACCAGCCCAACACAGCGTAACTGACAACTCACAAGTGCAAGATACCAGGTAACAGTTGCTCAAACTTCTCAGGTGCCTCTTCCATATAAAACTGGGCCTTGATCTGATCGGTTTCAGACATCTCTTCCCCTCCCGACTCGTGCCATTTCCCTAGTTGCAGGCCATACCCCTTTCTACAGTGCGTAACATCCCAACGCAAGCTAAGGTGCGCAAAGAGCTCGGGGAAATGTGCCCAAATCACATGATAGAGACCTTGGTCGCCGTACAGCGGGTCCATAGGATCAAACTTGACCCGCTGCGAGCGGTCCGCAGACTCTATCGTCCCGTCGCCCGAGAGTGCAAGGTTGAAAGCATGGGAACTGATCGCATTGCGAGACCAACCAGGCACCAAGGTGGAGGACATGAACGGGCGTTTGACGTCTCGCATCATCGCCAAGTCGAGCAGCATGACACAAGTGCAGATACGGGACGAGTCTGATTTGGGACCTAGCGTCGGAAATGCGACCATTTGATTGCGTTTGAGCGTTGAGAAAGTATTCCAGAGCAAAACAGGGTCTAGGACAAAGAGCATATCCGTGTCGACAAAGATAGCACGTTCAACGCTAGGCAATAATTCGTGCATGAAAACCTAATAATCCCAAACGTTCAACCCACGCCCAGGTTGTAAGATAGCGAAATACCGACCCACCTTGACAAGTCCACCCCACCCTGCCGAATACTTGGTACCAACACCCGCCCGGCCAGCCCGAGCCTTGATCGCATCCAAGGAGACGGGATAGAAGGAAACGTCTAGCGAGTAAGCAGGCCGGCTGAACAACTGCAACTTTTTCCTAATGATCGGGACGGCCTCGTCACTACAGATGAGATGGAAAGCCAGAGGACGAGAGGTATGCATGAGCGCGCTCTTGATAGTCATAGCTCCTTCAGTGGCAGAGTCGTTCCCAATCATAACCATAATAATTTGGATAGTCTCTGGACGCGGTGCAACGGCCTGATGATTGTGTGCAGGTTTTTGGCCGAAGCTCGAGTGCGCCGGCGAAACAACGTCATTCGTCTTTGACTCCAGGAAATGCGAGACCGAATTTCGCCCTCCTCGCGTGTACAAGTACGTCCAGGCTAGATTGTTGAGAATGAACAGAGACACGAAGAACACTGAGCGAGTCCATCGGGACGCGATACGGCCGCCGCGGTAGTCGTGACGCGGAAAATATTGGGACCTGGAAGGACTGCCGCCCGGAGACACCAGCGGAGTTTCAAGAGTCGGCATGGTCTAATGTGATCCTCGAAATCAGCGTCGTTTACTCTTGGATATGGGTAAAATACTTGCAAAAATCAGCCTCCCACCCGTGGGCTGCGAAAGAACGTCCGGTCAAGGAACGACGCGAAAAGAGTGAGTACCGGAAGCGTGGTGGTTGAATCGGCGATGTTTAGCGTTGCTAGCCTTTTCTTAGCATGCAGGGTTCTCAGGGTCTATGACATATGAATCAGGGTTCAAGATCACCCCCTGCAGCGCCAAATCAGCGCAAACTCATCCACCACCCCTTCAACCGTAATTTTTAGGGACATTATTGTAATATTAGTATAGACATCTTTCGCCATCATGGGTGTGTTAGAAAAGGTGAGAGCACTATCCTGCAGTTCAACAGCGACTGAGCAAGGCACAATTACGCAATGAAGATCAAGGAGATTGAAGGTGGGCGGGCTTTAGTCAGGTACCATCGTTCAAATGTGCTGAATGGGGCCCACAATTCAAGAGGAGATGGCGAGGAGTAAGTTGATTGATTTTCAGTTGGGAGCGCGAATTCTAAATCTAATAACCTAGCCCAAAAGAATAAGGTCTCCCTGGTCTCGTTCCATACCGCTCGAGTAGACGTTGATCCCAGTGCTAGGCCACAGAATATCATCTCGGCCTGCTGAAAGCGAAACTCGCGAAATACCGTGCCCAGCTCCTCGAGCCTACCTCGAAAAGTGGGAAGCCGGGCGAGGGTTTCGACGTTCAAAAAAGCGGAGGTGATTACAGATTTCTTCCCCTCCTAGCCCCACGGCAGCACTCACACCTAAAAATATAGATGCGCGCGTGGCATTGATTGGGTTCCCATCCGTGGGCAAGTCCACGCTGTTATCACTCACGACAAAGACAGCCTCGGAGGCCGCCTCTTACGAATTCACAACGCTTACCGCTATCCCTGGTGTCCTTGAGTATGAAGGGGTTCGAATTCAACTGCTTGATTTACCTGGAATTGTAGAAGGCGCCAGTCAAGGTACGAACAGTCTCACTCCACCATGGAAGTGCAAAGTACATAACATGATATCGCTTAGGTAGAGGGCGAGGACGCCAAGTGGTATCAGGTTAGACAGCGTATCCAGTAGCCGAGGACCACGAACTTATTCAAGGCACAGTGGCTAAGACAGCAGATCTCATTTTGATCATGCTTGATGCGACAAAATCGACAGAGCAGAGGCGGCTGCTGGAACATGAGCTTGATGCGGTGGGTATACGACTCAATAAGGCGAAACCAGATGGTAAGACGCTACGACCAGACCATGGCCTTGATTATTGACATGGTCGCGAAGTCGTATTCAAGCAAAAGACAGGTGGTGGAGTAAGTAACCCTACTCTGCCATGGGTATTCAAAGTGATTGACGCCCTTGTAGATTACGGTGAAAGATTGCATTCCCGTCTGTTGAACACGGTCATTGACTCTCGGTTTAGATCAATAACACTGTAAAGTTAACAAAGATCGACGAGAAGACTATCAGGACCATTTTAGCTGGATATAAAGTAGGTGTTTAAACTAGGCTCCCGCGAAAAGGGTCTCACATTATCCAGATTCACAACTGCGATGTCATGATTCGTGAGGACATAACGGTCGATGAGTTTATCGACGTACTTCTAGGTATACTCGCATGCAACCCAAATGCGCAAGCTACTGCAGATCTCATGAGTTCGTCGCAGGAAACCGAAAATACGTTCCATGCCTCTACGTGTATAACAAGATCGACGCGATTTCGCTAGAACTTTTGGATGAATTGGCTCACCAGGATCACACACTCGTGATAAGTTGCGAAATGAACCTAAAGTGAGTTGCTTCGATTATCGGGATGTGTAACTTCCTGAAACGATTGTGCAGCATTGACTACCTGCTCGAGAGGATTTGGGGGGTAAGCCTCGTCGTTCGTTCGTAAGCAAACGACCTGACTTGGAAAATTATGGAAAAGGAATTGGGGCTTGTAAAAGTGTACACCAAGAAACGAGGCGTGCACCCTGACCTCACCGACCCTATCTGCCTGCGTAAAGGCGCAACAATTGAGGTATGTTCTATTCGTTTGTTGACCAAACTGAAGAATTTACACGTTCTGGGTCTGCAGCATGTATGCCATGGGATCCATCGGACTCTTGCGGAGAAATTCAAGTATGCACTCGTCTGGTGAGCAATTTCACATTTATCTGCGTGAGTAATTTCTCAACCCTGCTTTTTCCCTTGCAGGGTACGCCACCAACGCTGATATGCTTCACGGCAACAAACTCTAACATGAGATCCTGCGCGTATAGGGCAAATCGTCCAAGTTTTCGCCACATGCCCAAAAGGTTTGACTTCCGCAAGTAACATGAAGATGCACATCGCTAAATGTTTCTGCGCCTCAGGTTGGGTTAACGCATCAAGTGCAGGACGAAGACGTAGTCAGCAGTATGCCAATTTCCCCGTCCTCCTGTTGGCTGTTCGAACTAACAAACGTTTCGCAGTATTCACGAAGTAAATAAATACCTTTGACAATCGAATATCGTTGTGAAATCCAACTTCAAGCCTAGTTACTCCGCAAGCTACGCCCAAATATTTCAATCACAATAGTATTCTACTCTATCTACGGGTACTGATACAAAATCTAGTAGGCGCCATTCCTATATCCTTAGCCACTAGCACTCCGGAGTGCCGTCGCGATCGCAGCATACGGATTGGGAAGACTCGTCAATGTGCTGGAGGTAGTGGCGCCGCTCGTTGATGGTCGAGTCGCATATGGGATACCTGGACCGGCAGGCAAGGGAGCAGACTCGTGAGGCCGCAACTGGGCAACCGCAGCATGAAGTTCACCGCCGGCATCGTGTTGGAATGGCGAAGGAGTTTGCGGCTGGGCCACTCGCAACGAGGCCGGGAGGGTAGGTGGGGGCGGTAACGACACGGTGTCTAATACGGCAGGCGTATGCACCTGAACTGAAGCAACTATGGGGGCTGGACTCGGGGGAGCAACCCCGACTGGCTGACTGGCGTTCGAATGCATGTAAGTCTGAGCCTCTTGATTAGCCACTACCACCGTCGGAGCGGGCAACTGAAAGTGCTGCTCAATAGGGTATGACAAAGAACCTTGATCCTGCGGTTGGAATACGGTCGGCGGCCTTGATTCTGCGCCTAACATATTTCTCCTCAGCTCCAACCCAGGTGGTACACCAGCCATGACCTGCGAAGTCTCTGGGCGAAACCCACTGCTGGACGCTAGAGCCGCATATGTTGAAGGGTCGACCAAAGGAGTCGCACGAGGGAGAGCCGGCAGTTGATCCAGCGCAGAGCCATACGAGAACCCGGGGCCGTGATACGATCCTGAATATGAGGCTTCCACGGGTCGACCTGCAGCTCGAGGAGTATGCGCTTCCGATGTCTGGATTCCGGCCCCCACCGCTCGATCCGCCTGTGACACATCATCCTGCTTCAATTTGTTCTGCATCCTAGCGCGCCGCTTTGAGTCAATACTTGGGGGGAGAGGCGTCAGATTGGGGGACTTGGGAACCTGCACCCCAGATATGAACTCCATAGCCCGTTCGAGGTCCGTCTTCCCTGCTGAGCCGGCGCTACTCTCGCTCGCCGCGCTTGAGGACTCCTTGCTGACGGTTCTGTTCAAAGATGGATCGCCTTGAGGTTTGCCATTCGGATGTTCAATCTCCCTCCTGGTTTTAGAGCGTTGTCTCAGACTGAATATTAACCCGGCGAGAGCGGCGGCAAAGATAGCTAATGGGACCACGATAGCAACGGTTGATGGCTTGTTATTGTCAGTGGCAGCGACCAGAGCTCTATTGGTCGCCGATGGCAGAAGTGACAACGTTGTAGACCCAGTAGCGGTTGGGAGAGGAGTGTTGTTCGACACGCTGGCGTTGGGAGTATATGTTTCAGAGGGTCTGACCCGACCTAGGTGAGAGGTGAGCAAGCTACTTTCGAGTCATGCGCAGCCGTTGAGCTTACCCGTGGCCTTTGGTGCCTCCTCGTCCTTGCCATCCTTGTCGCCCCTTGATCTAGCTCCGTCATTGTCGTCCCCCGAGGAAGGTGAGTTCGAATCGAAGCGACTCGAGGGAGAGGAATCTGGCGTAGTTGAAGACGAGCTTGGCGAAGAATCTGACGAAGACGTTCGATCTGACTGGTTTGATGATGCTAAATGCACTTGTTAGTGTCATTATATTGTTCAAAATCCTTTTGAACTAACCCTGGAGCTTGAACATGGGAGTATCAGAGATGTCGCCATCGTCATCTTCCATTCGAATGAAGAACGCGTTGTCTCCTCGGAGTTCAGGTATTGCCCTGTTACTATTATAACCAGCGCACTCTCGTATCTTGCATATTACTCACATGGTTAGACTATAAGTTCCATTACTCAGCCTCTTGACGTTTGGCCAAACCGCCTCACCGCACTCTTGAGTGTCACCCAAGCACAACTGAAACGAAGGCGACGTTGACCCATACCGAGAGGACCTTCAGCGCCGGCTGGTCAGCAATCACAATTAGTGCCAATAGCTTGATGCTCACCAAGTCACGACCATCTTGTCTCCCGATATATAGACGTCGGTTGAGCTGGGGCGTACCCAAATCACCCCTGTCGACGCATCACTATCATCCGTTCGTGTCGCCTGAACTATATGCGACAATAACAGGGAAAGGACCGCTGTGTTCGACAACACAAGCGAGGGAGGCCTTGGCTTGAGCTTCTGCATCTCCAATTTCGATGGGCGAGTTGGTGGGGGGTGGCGGAGGGCAGAACCTGCTCTCACAGAGCAGGTCGATGTTTATGTATTCGTTCGAACATTTATTTTGGTCGCTCGTTCTTTCCTAAATAGTGTAGAACGGCTAGCGCGATTACCGGATTCGGTATCTTGTACCACCGTGCATACAAACTTGGCAGAGCGGGCGGTCAAAATAATTTGAAATTGACAGATTGAGCAACCTCTACTGACAGGAATGGAAATTTCTACTCGTTGATCGTAACTTCAATTTGCCGTCCGACCCATCGAACTGACACCCTGGCGAAACATAAATGCGAGCATACAAGCCATAAATGCGCTCGACTTACTTTGTAAGATCCTGGACAATGTAATCAGGCTCGCCTTTCTCCACCGTTGCTCGAGGGGAACTGGTGCATACACCGAGTACTTTTGCTCCCGCCACACGACCCGCTTTCAACCCCGACACCGCGTCCTCGACCACGAGACCTAGTCAATGTGAGTAATTGGGTTCGGGTCACCAATAATCAATAGGAACACACAGTTTTTCGGGTCAACATGGCAGTTTTTTGCCCCCTGAAGGTACGGGTCCGGGTTTGGCTTGCCACGTTCAACATCTTCGGCCATTACCATGTGCTTTGGTAGAGGAATGTTGACTGATTTCAGTGCTCGAGGAGCATACCACCTTGTAGCTGCACTAGATATCAGAGATTGTAGGACCTCAAGAGGCATTCAAACGCTAACCGCTCGTTACAATGGTCCAACCCGGTATCTCCTCTGTTGAGCCTTCCTTGAGCTTCAAATTACGATGGTCATTGTTAGGGCGAAATTGGCTAGTTAACGACATACCTGATCGAGGATCTGCTGCACTCCAGGCAATAGCACCAAGCCATGTCGAATCACCTCGGACTCGAAGCGAGTAACCTCTGTCTGTGGAAACATTTAAATCGTAGAAAATCGTAACTAGCAGGACTGCCGCACCTCTAGCTTCTCTTCGCTATCCAGGCGGAGCCAACGGCGAAGGGTATCAATGGAACGAACACCGTGTGAGGCTGTTGCTTGATCAGAGTCGGTGTACTGTAGGACTAATAGGTTGCGTACATTCTAGGATTTCTTGGATATCGAGAAACGGGTAGTCCTTTCCGAATTGGTCCCAAGCACCGAGCACACCGGGTGTCGAGTCGACTAGAGTCTGTATGCTGTACGCATTAGTACATGTAATATCTTAGATTACGCCGGTCATATACTTACACCATCCTGAGACATACGTGCAACGTAGATATTGATGACATTTATGCTGTTGAGTCAAGGGCCGGTTTCCCAACGGCTATTACCCTGCCAAACACTTACCATATCGAACAAGATCGCGTCAACAGTAATCACCACCATCTCTTCGCGAATAAAATGATAAAAATTCAACCAAAGCTAGATCTATTAGTTAGTAGATGTCGTGGTGGGAATGATAGCCTCGGAGTTCAGGACCGGATTTGATAGAGTGACTCCGATTAGTCAACTAACTAATCCGTCCAATCAATGTCTATATGACGTGCATACAAAACGATTAAAAATATACTATTACTGGGGCCACACGTCCATAGGAGCACTTGTGGGTGTGCCCAATGCAGAGCCGTTGCTACTTTCCAAGCCAGTAGCGTGTAAACTTGAAGCCAATACGTCCGCATGTGATCCATCCGATGCCAACGATTCTAGGCGTTCCAGCTGTGGACCTAATGGTCAGCACAACCACATAACGAGAGTGTAGGGGGTGTACCTCTCTTAATGTTCCGTCAATCCACCTTCCCATGTCTGAATCTCGGAGGACCTTGGCCAATGCAGCATGTAAGAGGATGTATTTCACCGGTGGAAGCGGTAAATCTATGCCCAGCCAGGTCAGTCCTCCACCTCCACCACAAGACAAGTCAAGAGGCAGCTAACCAGGATCCGTGGACTTTAACCGTACTATTGTGCCATCCGGCGGACCTGGGACGCCTTTTAAGCGCATGTTCTGCGTTTAATTATATGCAGATCATACCAGGCAGACTCGGCAGCTGTTTCCGGAACCTGTATACATTAGGTTTGGGATTTTTCTGCTCGCAATTGTGTTAGTCGCTCCCCATTGTCATACAGGTGTAAAATCACCTTGTCAAGCTCGAACCAGACCAAGAATCGGGAAAACGCGACATGGATGTCGTAGGAAAGAGTGATGATATTTTGGATACTGCTTATTTTATATCCGTGGAGCTCGTCCAACCGGAACCCTGCAAATCGCTCGAGTGATTGCCAAGAACCAGATTTTGTGGTTGCCGATAGAGGAATGACGTGCGACGGGTAGGTTGGTAGCCACTGGTCGCCAGGATTCCACTCGACAGTTTCAGGGGTGTCTGCAGGAGGGTCAGCTCGGGTTCGCGAAGACCAAAGGAAAGACTCACAAAAGTAGCCAAGCTCAACTGCTTTTGATACCACGCATCGATAGTTATCCCGAGATAAAGACTACAGCTCGCCGTGGTAAGCACCCACATGTATATTATCCGTCTCTGACGTACTATTTGCTTAATCTCTGTACGTACGCTTGGGGACACGTGGGCTTTCGCACCCAACGCGATCACTGGCTAACAGCAGTTGGAACGGTAGTAGTTGACGCAAAAGTGGCGCGCACCTGGAAGAAGCAGTTTGCGAAGCAAGCCGTCTGCTAGTTGCTTCATTCTCGCTGGATCTCCCTCGTGTTTTAATACCTCTCCGCGTATGTAGGCTTTGCCCTCGGGTGTCGGTGAATGTGTGAATATAGCAAGTAATATCGCTCTGCCAAGAGGTGACTTCGCCGACAGGGTGAAACACATGTCCTAACGTACCTTGTGTAGTCTTCGTGATCCGTAGTTTTGTATGACTTTATAAGGTGCTCCGCTCTCTGGTCAATCTCGGACATTGTCATGGTGGTCGGGAGTGAGAACAAGCGGGAACCTTTCTAGCTGGGCATGGGTGTACTCTGGGACTTCAGGCTCAGACCCGAATAGTGTACGGTTGGAACACGTGATGGACGCACGCCACACGAGCGTTACCAATTACGCGCAGCGTGCAGCGAGTTGACGTCGTGTCGCGTCATCGTGGGACTAATTATGAGGCAAGTGGTGTACGGAAGCCGCGCAAGTATATTGACCAGGGAAGATATACGTAAACAGGAACATATGGGCCAATGTTGCGAGGCATTATGTTATGACAAGAACAATATTTTACGATGTCACTGATACAATTGGTCGTCAGTGAGGGCCGTGAGAAGATTGACTGCGTGGCGTGGACTTACTGTACGTGCTAGGGTCAATGTGATCAGGTAGTTCGGTAACCTTTACCTCGAAGCGCCCTTGGATTTGCTGCAAAACCTCGGTGTCTGCGGGGCTTGAGACAAAAGTGATTGCACGACCCTTAGTACCAAAACGACCGGCACGACTGAAGGTGTCATGTATAAGTTGATGGCGAAATCAAGTTCCTAGAGTCAAACGTACCCAACGCGATGAAGGTAGCTATCAGCCTCGCCTGGTGCGTCATAGTTGACTACAATGTTGACACGCTCAACGTCGATACCACGTCCGAAAATGTCAGTGGCGACTAGAATTCGCTTCTCGAAGTTCTTGAATGACTGGTAGCGGTTGATGCTGTGTTTTGGTTAGCGAATGGCTCGGCTCAGCATACCGGAAAACTTACCGCTCCTCCTGATTCAAACCAGAGTGGATGCAGATACTCGGGAAATTGCAATTATTGAGTAGCTTGTTCAGCTCGTTCGCCCGCGAGACCGATTTAACGAAAATCACGACCTGGCCAGGGCATGAGAAACATGGTCTCGCAGAAGCATATTAGCGACGAACCTGGTTGAACTCGAGCTGGTCGAGGAGATCATTCAGCTTGCGGTTCTTCGCGACTTCCTCCAAGTTGACGTAGTGTTGTTGCAATCCGTGGAGAGTAAGCTTCGACTCATCGTCAATGAAGATTTCGAGCGGCTATGCGATGTGAGTAAATATAGCATTATACAGAGATAGGACAACTGCACTCACGCTAGCCATGAATTTTTTGCAGGTAACACGGATGTCCTTTGACAGGGTTGCGCTGAACATCATCACTTGCTTGTGATGTGGCGTGACTCGGAAGATTTCTTGGACGTCGCGGCGCATGTCTGCAGTTAACCATCGATAGAGCGGTGGCCAAAAACAACGATATGAGAACATGCGCAACAAAACGGGTGATATAAAAATTGATGAAATGCGAATCAACGCTTGACGGATGTGCTTGCAGACCGAAGGCGACAACACGGGCGAGTGTAAGGTCGGCGTCCAAATGTCCGGCAGCATCGTCAACGCAGAAGCGCAAAAAAACGCATCGAACCGGATTGCTCCGGCAATGGTGCTCGTGCAGGGCAACCAGTCGGGATGGCCACCCCACAAACGAAACACAAGGAAAATCGGGCGAATCACATCGGAAGTCGAGGCACTAACCAAGTTGCTCCAGCATTTTGTCGCACTCGTCCAGAACGAAATGCTTGACTTTCTTTGGGTCGAGGTGCTTGTCGCGGGCCAGAGCATTGAGACGACCAGGAGTAGCGACGATGATGTGCGGGCATTTTGTCTTGTCCTTGAGGAGCTCGATGTCCTTGGCGACTGGGGTGCCACCGAACACGACCGAAGTGCGCACATCGGGCATGTACCGCGAGAAGCGGGTATATTCGTTCCGGATCTGATAGGCCAGTTCTCGAGTGTGGCACAGCACGATCACGGAAACCTCCCCGTCAACAGGCTCGAGCTGCTGCAGGGTGGCAAGCACAAAGACGGCAGTTTTTCCGTGACCAGATTTGGCCTGACAGAGAACGTCCATTCCGAGCACAGCCTGTGGAATGCATTCCTGCTGCACTATTGGATGGAAAAGGGTTAACACGAGGAAGTACAACGCGTGTTGACACGCTCACCTTCCGATGGGTGCTCAAAACCAAGATCGCTAATAGCGCGGAGCAGTTCCGGCTTTAGCAAAAAGTCACTGTGGAGCGTTTTAGACGCGCCAGGTAGAGCCCCAAAGGTGATACATACCGGAAACCCGTGGTATGGACATTGGCGTATGTCTTTTTCTCCTTCTCCCCCTCTGCCGGGGCCGCGGTAGCAGCACCGGCACCACCAGTGGTGAGACCCACATCATGGTCATCCTCGTAGTCGATGAGTTCTTCCTCGGCAGACATGACTAGTAGAGGATGGGGGTGTAAGTAAGTTTGAGATGAGGGAGGTGGTGGAACACAACAAAGTCAGCAAAGTCGTGGCGGGCACCTGAATAACAGATGATGAGTCAGCGTGGCGCTTGTGCTTGTTTGGTTTATTTCTTTTGCTGTTCTGGGAAAATAGCCAAGCAACTTGAAAGAAGCTAGAAAAGAGTCTGTATGCGTTGGTACCTCCGCGGCATGGCAAAACTCGCGCTTTGAAACTTGACGACAAAAAGGCGCTAAATTTAAATTTGTATTGATGTGAAAGCGGGTCAACAAACAAGCTGTCACCGCTCTTAAACTCGACCTGATCCTCGTCTGGGTCATATCCCCGCTCGTTTATGTTTTTCTAGTTCTCCTCCATAGACATATAGAATGGCTGTACAGAAGGCAAGAAAACAGCCATTTTGGTGAGTACCACGAAGATCTTTGCCCAGCATACGTCCAGGCTGAAGTTCTGCTTTGTCTGACTAGGCTCGGAGGTAAATCTTCAGGTTGATTCCGCGAACAAGCTCATAACATTGCCTGGGCTGATCTTAGGTGCCGCTGCGTCAAGTGAGTCCTATAGCCGTGTAACTAACCATGTACAAGCTTACACTCCATTGCTTTCGTCCTTAGTGGCAGCATGCTTCACCCACCCCTTAGATTTGACCAAAGTGTGAGGTTCAGCGGTCAATTCATGTCGAAATACCGCGTTGCTGACTCTAATTCCTCAAGGCGCATGCAGACGCGTCCCGGTACCGCCTCCAAGGCAACCATGTTCGGTACACTATCCTCGTCTATCCGTAATCTCGGTATCCGCAGTGTCTACACTGGCCTTTCAGCCGCCCTACTAAGGCAGCTGTCTTACTCCATGGTCCGTTTTGGCTGCTACGAACACATCAAGAATACCATTACAGACGGTGGAAGTGAGTGTCCGAATCGCAGCGCCTCATTCCCTAGATAACACTTTCTTCCCAGAGAAACGACCCAAAGCAATCCAGCTCGTCGTCGCGGGAGGTATCGCAGGTGGGCTAGGCGGAATCGCGGGCAACCCTGCAGATATTTTGCTTGTGCGAATGACCACAGACGAGGTTCGGCCGCCGAAAGATCGCTTCAATTATAAAAATGCGATCGACGGGTTGATTCGTCTTGTTCGCGAAGAGGGTGTTTCCGCCTTGGGACGAGGCTTGAGCGCGAATGTGGTATGTATTTTTATCCTGTGTTTGCCTAAAGTCTTGGCGAATGACGAGTCTCGCCCTAGACGCGTGCTGTGCTTATGAATGTGAGTCCAATCCGATTGTCCCGGGAAAGCAATGTCACTGATCTGTCTTTGCGCAGTGCTCACAACTCGCGTCGTAAGCTTCTTCGACGTGACCTAGTTATATCCCTCGCTAAGACTGGATACTCAGATATGACTTTTTCAAAAACTTAATCCTCCACTCGGCTCATCTTGACATAAAGGATGGAATTGCACTACACGCGTCTTGCAGCGTAATGTCGGGGCTGGTGGCAACCAGTACGTGCCCTTCAGCGTCCTCTACCCACTTGTTCCTTATTCTCCCGATCTAGCGATCTGTTCCCCCGCAGACGTGATTAAATCTCGGGTCATGCAGAACAACAACGTAAGAGTTACGAAAGACCCTCTCTTTCAAACTTGAACTAATACTTTCGGCAGACATCTATGTTGGAGGTAGTCAAATCCTCGTTCCGAACAGAGGGCGTCAAGTTCTTGTTCAAAGGTTGGACACCTGCTTTCGTTCGATTGGCTCCCAACACCGTGCTCCTTTTCGTTTTCCTTGAGGTGCGTAATTCATTACCGCCGTTTTACACCTCACTGACACATGCGCTTCACAGCAATTGAAGAAACTGTACGCAGCATAGTCCCCATCGGATAGATATATATACTTTGTTCTTTTTCATTTGCTTTCTTCACTCATCCTCGGCACGCGCATCCACTCACTCACATGCTCTACCCTTACTCGGTGACTTCATGTCGTAATCTAGTTACCCCTTCCATTCTCCGATATCACTACAGATAGATTACATAGATAGAATCTATTCACTTTCTCCAGCCTCGTCCTCACCCTCGGCGGCTGGTTTCTCGGCTTGCTCTGCGAGCTTTCGTCTTTTACTAGCAGCGATCATCTCCCTTCGACGAATCGCGTCGCCCTTGCCCACAGCCCTCCCTGCAACTACACCGACGTCCTTGCGCTCGACAGGTTTGCGCTTCAGTGCGCGCCTCTTTAGCTTGGACGGCTTTGGTAGTTTGAGCATCCATTCGGGCACAGGGTTGTTGGATGCTTTCAAAACGTTTGCAATCCTACACAAGGCGTTTAAGTATTATTTCGTCCAGAATTGCACGTAACTCGAACCAAACTCACATCTTAAGGTATGGTGCATCAGCGTTGGTAAAGTACGTGACAGCCTCTCCGTCACGTCCAGCACGCCCAGTTCGACCTAAATTACATCCACGATTAACTAGAACTATATTTCTACAACGATATAACTCACCTATTCTGTGGATATAACTCTGCACTGATTGAGGGAAGTCATAGTTGATAACCAATCGTACCCCCGCAAAGTCCATACCACGTGCCATAACCTCGGTCGCAACCAAGATATGACACTCGCCACGCTGGAACCGTTCGGCCGCATCCGCACGCTGCTTCTTCGTTCGCCCCGAGTGTAAAACGTCGACATTGCGCCCGTCGTATAAAAGTTCCTCGCACAGCTCTGTCGCACGCTCTTGAGATTGCACAAAGATGAGGAGTGGAGGTTGAAAACCCGATGCAAGCTGCTGTCGGAGAGTGAGCAGTTTGCCGGACTCTGAACCAACAAATGTCAATTTTTGTTTGACTGTGGACGTAGCCGAGTCTCTGCAGTACAAAACCTTGGTTAGTACATGGATAATGTGTACGCGCGAGTCTACTGACTTTAGTCCAACCACGATCCGGACTGGGGAGTCCAAAAACCCGTTCGCAGTGGCCTCGGCACCTGCGGGTAAAGTCGCACTAAACACCGCTTTTTGAACGTCCGGGTGCGAGCAGGATTGTACGATTTCTTCTGTTTGTTCAAGGAATTCGCCTTCTAGCAATCGATCTGCTTCATCGAGGACTAAGCACCGAACACTGCCAAGTCCTGCATTTAAACCAAGCGCTTTCTTCAAATTCGGGAGCTGCTCACTTGTCAAGGTTGATTGCAGATTTCCGCAAGGAGTCAACCAAGCGCAGCGGCGTGGTAACTAGAATATCTAAACCTTCACCTCAGTGCTAGAATCAGCAACCACAGAACCAGCACTGACCTATGCGATCCCTCACTTCCGGTTGGGCTAAATTTGCACCTGTAGCCTTCCCATACAGGACGATTCTCCATTTTCGGCCTTCGGCAAGCTTGAGACATTCGTTGTATATTTGTCCCGCCAACTCTCGAGTGGGGCTAACAATCACAGCACGAACCCCCTTTCCTGCGCTGGCTGGACATGACTTTGACGATAACGGCGCTTGAAGTAGGCTGAATATAGGAAGGAGGTAGGACATGGTTTTACCAGTACCGGTAGGCGATATTGCAACCAGGTGTCGACGCTAGTCAAGAAAATGGGGTTACGCGCGCCCTAAATAAAAGAGCATAACAAACCTCGAGCATCACCGGTATACCATGCGCCTGAATGCCGGTGGGAGCGTTGTAACCGTAATTCTCCAAATTTTGGACCAATCGCTTTGGAAGATTGTACCTCACGAACAGGTCTTGGAACTCGGCGATTGGCGCTGGGACACCTTGCCCAGAGGTAGTAACACGGTGTTTCGGCTGTGGGCCTAACCATGGGTCAAAAAAATTAATTCAAATTAAACCGAAGAACGTCACTCACTGGGATCCTCTCCCTCACGTTTGCGCTTCTTTCCTTTAGTTGACGAAGCCTCTTCATCCTGGTTCTCCCCGGTATCATCTACTGGTGCGGGAGGCGCTGTGGTCGACCCTCCAGGAGCAGCCTTGGCATACTTGAAGAAGTCAAGCTCTGGGGGTAGCTGGCCGGGCACAAGGTCTACTGCGCTCTTTGGGGAATGTTTACTCCTCCCGCCGCCTGCCTTACTGAGCATAAGTATCAGTTCGGTCGGTATACTAGTAAAAACGTACTCACCGTAAAAAGCTTTACATCGTGGCTAAACCTTCCCTTGTCAAATTTAGCCCCACCGCGAGATAGCAGCTGGAATGCCTCCATTGTTCTCCTCGAATACGATGGGCAAGTTTGGCAGAGAACCTAAGACGTCGAATTCAAAAGTTGGGAGGTCACGTGGTCCCGCCACTTTGATGACCGCATAAAATCGGTCTTGAATTGCCCAGCCTCCACCGCAGAGGCCGGCATGCGGAAAGAATTAGGTGGGTGCCAGGTGAAATCTCGCGGGATCTATAAGCCCACCAGGTCATTGGGGATTGCCTTGTGTCTTCGCCCCTGGCGATTAGACTGTTTCTCTCACGCAAAGGCTATCAGCTCCATGCACACCCCCTCCTATCAGGTCGGCAATGCCTGCATTCCAGCCATAGCGACCGATGTAATATTTCGCGTTCTCCAAAGGGCAAGTAAGTGAGTACCCACCGCGTGAACCTTCTCCACTCGATCCGATAGCTTACAATCTGAAGCGGCCTGACGCCAACATGGTGTCACACGCTTTCATGTGGCTTCGACTAGCATATATATAGTACCAAGAACGTCTATGCCCTCTAACGCTCCCCTCAATCTCTAAACACCATGACCACTATTCACAACTCTAACACTGCTTGCTGCTCCATCCCTCCTGTCATCCCGAAGGAGAGTTACACTCCCAAGGTATTGCTTACACACCTAAAGCTGTGAATCCTGTATAACAACGAGATCGTTCAAGGGAGAGTACAAGCCGTACGGGCCTTTTAAAAAAACCTACGTAGTCGGAAAGCAGGGCGCTGGTCAGTTTCAAGAATTGAGACCACCCGAGCAGCTACTGAGTGCAAAGTGCAGGCAAGGCCATCATCGGGATCTATGACATCTTTGGATACTTCCCCCAGACCATCCAGGGCGCAGACATCCTTGCTGAAACGTGAGCTTCTGACGACCATTGGCCTTATCTAGCAAGCTCAAATGCGTTCACCAGACTCGATGCGTTTGTTGTCTACCCCGACTTTTTCGATGACAAACCTTGGCCCAATGAGGCGTTCCCTCCCCGCAACGGTGAATAACACACACTGACCCATGGTTCATCTAATGACGTATTCATTGCCCAATAGACGAAGAAGGAAAGAAGCTCCAAGAATTCTTTGGAACGACCGCCAACCTTGGTGACCATCTTGTCCAATTGACGGAGACGGCCGATCAAATGCGCAAGGAGGGTGCAAAGTTTGTCGGGACTATTGGGTTCTGCTGGGTACGTTGCCCGAGTTTACTGACCTAGTTACCCTCGATCTTACCGCTCCGAGGCAGGGAGGGAAACTTTCGACAGTGGGTGCGACTACGGGAAAGACTGACGCGGCTGTCGCTATCCACCCTGCGTGAGTACAGATTCAGATTAAATGCTCTGGAGCTCATTATAACTCGTTTGTAGGATGCTTGATGTGAAGGATGCCGAGAACCTCAAAGTTCCGCTTGCTATCTTCCCCTCCAAGGATGAGCCTCTGGACCTGGTCAGTCAATTCTAATGCCTCACGGCTAACACAAGATCTAAAAACTATTTGTAGTACGAGCAAATCATCAAAACCATCTCCACCAAGCCTTTCGCATCCAAGAATGTATACAAGTTGTACCCTGACATGTATCACGGATGGGTACGTCTTTGACCCTGGTGAGTATATGCGCACTTACCCTATTTGGATGGTCAGGCTGCTGCCCGCGCTGATCTCGACAAGCCCGAAACGAAGAAGGCATACGAGGTAAGCACGCACGCTCTGTGTGCAGACTCCGAACTGACATGTATGTCTCAAACGCAGGATGTGTACGGCACTAGCGTGACTTTCTTCAAGAACGCCATCTCTGAGTAAAATGAAAATTTTGGGTCTTGAAAGTTGTTATTGCCTTATGTGTAACTTGATGATTGAAACGAAATGAAAACAAACCTGTACCTCGAACTCGTGGTCCGTGCGTATCGGTTCGGGTATAAAAATAGCGCCAGCCAAAATTTGAATCTCATAATTCTCACCTCGTCGTCCGCAACGGCTGGCTTGTGCCCCCTTGCAACTTCCTGTTATTCCTGTATACTCGAGGTATGGTTGACGACGCGAAGACGAAAATAGTGCTCAATTAAGCCGGAGTGCTGTCTTTGCGACTTGGATATTCCCTGTTGTTGTGGGCGGGACTTGACTTTGCAGCCCAGACATTTTTTATTGTACCTAAAATAATGGACCATGCATACTTCTCTGAGCGGTCGTATTGAGGATGTGCAAGTGTCAGCGAGATGACTTCGTCGACAAAACTGATCTAGTGTGGGTGGTCTAAGCAGCATGAACAGGTGTAAATGAACGACTGGAGTGAGTTGTGTAAAAGCAGGAACAAGGTATACAACGCGAGAATTATGTATCAAGAGATATAAGATAAGCCCATTAGTGCCATGGCGGCTACAGACCAGAAAGTCAGCGTCATTCAACCAATATTTATACCGCGCAAACGTACCAGCGTAACCATCGTCATCCACAGGTGCCTCTGCAGCACATGATCCAGGCATTTTTTTCGCCCGTTTCCGCCTTTTGCCCCAGTTGTCCATCATGTGTTTTGCTCGCGCCCTGTTGGCCAGACGAGTGTCGACGCTCGCCTCGACGTCCGTTTTTCGTTCGTACAGCGAGAGCCATTTGCTGTATTCTTCCTCCGAGACTTCTAGTGTGTTGCTGGAAGAATCGACGACCACGGTATGGTACCCCGGTCGTGAGGAAACGATTGTACCTCGTCCTGTGAGCGAAGCGTCTAATTAGAACCAACTCGTGTATTGAAGATCAAGGACCATGACTCACGAAGACGAGTTTTGGGTGTTTTAAGTAATAGAGCTGAATGAAACTGAGTCAATAGTGTAATTAGCCACGAGTGTGGCGTATGACGCACTTGGGTCGTTGGGTAAGTCGCCTTGGCTGGAGGCGGGCGAAGATACATCGTTGGACTCGTTAAGCATCTCCGTCGCACTCCTTTTGCGGCCTGGACGAGGCTTTTCCGATTCTGAAACCAATTGGTTAGTTGGGCTCAACAGAGGCGGCCGGGTCTACTCACTGCCTTTTCGTCTTTCACACCATCTAACATAGAGACAGGCTCAGCTATGCAATATACATCCAATGGTTTGCTCACCGGTTGAGGATAATTTCAGCTAGGGATCGAGCGGCCTGACGGGTGTCCTTGCTCAGGGTGCGATCGCGCTTTCGAGCCTCAATTTCAAGAAACCTATTAGAACAGGCTATGTTCGGGATGCTTGCCAGCCAAAAATACATAATATAGAACTCACCGAGTGTACTCCCATTTTGGGACCTCGAGCACGTTGCCTTTTACATCTGTCACAACGGTGACATGGCTGGTAGAAGTTTGAGCTCGAATAACAAAAAAGTTTTTGGGCCGATTCACTCACTCGTCACGTTCAGAAACTTTTGAGCCTCGGGGAAGTATAGAATCCATGGTATACGTTGTTGTCTCCGAGGACATTTTGAGGGGCGGGGCCCGAGGGATGGGAGTATGAGAAGCGAGGAGGCTCGCTGGCGTGTTGGTCGAAAACTAATCAGGGGCGTTTGCGATAAGATGCATCTAATCTTATCGGGTAACTGTCACGTGACCACCCGCGAATCTCCCTCAAATTTGTTCTGCACTTTCCGCTCTCCGTTTCCGATACCTTCTCTAAAAACAAATAAGATACCTTCAGATTTCTGAGAAGCTTGATATGCTGCTCCCGAAGAGGGTACCTTGGGCGACACTTGCTGAACTTGACGAACTTTGTTCTTGGATATACGATCCCCAAACTGATGCCAACTCCAAGTTACTAGCAAAGAACAGGGTATGAGAGCAACGAAGACGACCAGGTGTCTAAAAACTTATGCAACTCTCAGCTCTGCGCCTGGCAAGTAAATACTCCGCTGCCACACGCTCTGGAGTCTGTTCTCAGCTTTTTGAACGCTATGCTTCTAGAGTCAAGTAACGTTCCTTCAGCAGCATTGCGTCAAGTCTACGCTTTAGCTCTAATTCGATTCGTTAATGGTCTAGTTGACCCCCTCCAGCAGGGAGTTTTTGCTAGGCCGATATATAGCCTTGCTGCTCAGATAGGTCTCCCAGCTTGGATCGTTGAGCTGCGTCACAGATCGACACATGAAGACCTTCCGTCTCTCGAGGTGCTGCGTGAGGCGACTCACGAGGTATGTCCGCCATAACAAACATGCACATTGCTGATTGAAGGATCAAGTCTATGACTTGGCTCTTGAACCGTTATTTTCTTCCCACTCTTTCATCCTCGGTTTCGACTGTTGAAAGCGTTAACTTACCACCATTGGAACCCCTATTGGCCAATTACAAATCACTCATGAAAACCGGGCTGAAAGATGCCTCGCTTCAAGGTCGAAACAAAACAGAGGTGGATAAGCTCATGAAGGAATTCGTGGTTTGGATTGCAGATGTATCTGCGCTTTATGCAGCCGACTCGTCCGTTCGAGGTGTAGACGCAGCTACTCCTTCCCAAAAGACTAAATTTGCGACTCAAAGATTTTGCGAACGTCTTTGTGACAAAGGCGGACTTGTGCCGTTATCCAAAAGGTAGGAGTCGTGTCATTCGCCCCCCATCTAATTTGACCAGTTGGCCCTTGTAGCAAACGCGCGCAACTGGGCAAGAACTTTGGTCATCCGCCAAACCAAGCTATTTGGGCACCACTTGTGCAATACCTCGACCAACAAAACGAGTACTTGGCCGACGAACTTCTTACCTGTATGCTCGGCTTACTCCGCGACAATACTACTGTCGAGAATGACCCAACCTTCTCTGCTACAATTGCTTCTTGGATATTATGGGTCGTGGACACATTAGGAGATGAGTTGAGTGCTTGTCGACGGGAATGTGTACGGACTCTACTAAGTGGTGCTGGCCCGGAAGGGGAGAATACCATGTGCGTATCATCCGCTGATTATTTAGCCAACTGGTCGTGATGTTCCTTTTATCAAGCGTGCGAGCTCTGGTAGATTCGCTCGTATCCCAAGATACTGCGCTTGCCGGCCCAATAGTAAACTTACGCGCAATAGCAAAGCCACGGCAACAGGTTGAGCTCTCGCTCGACGAATGATTCGCGTTGCTGACAATTAATTTGTTGCAGACATTATGGGCGGCGGATTCGGTGAACTCTCTCGAAGAGAGGCACCTGAAGATGAAAGAGGCATTGCAATCGCATTTGGCCCGTGAGGTGGTTTCGGGGCTGACCCAAGAGGCTCCTGCCCTCCGTGGAACTGAGCAACTTCCGGAAGGCTGGACCCAAATTCCTCAGTCATGTTGGGTCTCCTGTCCGATCGGGGCGCCGGTGGTCTCATAATGTCGTTTATCCTGCCGTGTAACTCGGCTTTAACTTTCCCAGAGTCGTGGTAAATCGGCTGGCCGGGATGTATGCGCTTTGCGCCTTCCCAACCTCGCGCTACCTTGCCGGCCCATTCAAACCCAAGAATATAAGCCAGCCCATTCTCTGGATGCAGTCATTACAAAACCAGATCTGTTAGAATAGATATTCAGAATACCACAAACAATATCCGGTACTACTCTCATTGCCAGAGCGTACACCTCTTCTCTGGGTTCATCTGGTTGTGTCAACATTTCGTTAAAATTTGTTTTTCGAACTCAAACAAGCAGGTTACTCACCTTCGTATTCTTCTTGCAGCCAAAGGCTTCTGCGAAAGCAGGGATATTGGACAAAGTACCGTCCACACGGTACAGGCCAGGCGAGTGAGGATCGGTCCTGGCGCGTTGGACCTACAAACGGGAGTCTTGTCAATAAAAAGACGTTCCCACGACAACATAGAACGAACCGCATAGGCAGGCTTGATCTTCGTTGCCCAGATCCTAGCAAATGAGATCCAGAAAAGCTGGTCCCTGGAGTTCGTTGGATCAGCATGGTTCTTAACTGGCGAGAGGATATATACCCACCATGTGTAGTTGAGGCCTGGAAGAGTAAAATCATTCTTGGAATTCGTGACCGACTTCCATGCGCGGTAGGCTTGGATGAGACCACTATCCGCTAGGTTCTCCCCGAGCGTGAGGTTACCCTATGCAGGATTCATCAGCAACCTCTGGAATTATCGGTGAAGCACTCACGTTCAAATGAACCACACCACCCTTGCCATCCTCAACAGTGTATTCTGAACCCAGAGTATTAGAATCCAGAAACAATGCAATTAAATGAGACCCACCAGAGTACTGTTTGGAATAACAGGCAGCACGCTCGTCAAATTGTTCGCTGGTCTTGTTGGTCCACCACTCCTCGAGTTTTCCATTTTGGTTGTACAAGCGGCCAGCGGAATCAAACGCGTGCTGCAGTATAAAACATAAGCAACTCTAGAGGAAGACTCTGCTAGGATGACACTTACAGTGAGTTCGTGTGCTGCTACAGCTCCGAAAGCACCGTATTGCATGTACAACGGCCTAGAACCTTGATTGAGCATACCATAGACCGATCGCTCAGCAAAGCACCTACCAATCCTTTCCAAAGAACGGTGGTCGCAAAATACCAGCCGGGAAAACTAGCGAATTCTCCGGTGGGTTAAAATACGCGTTCACCTGACTCGGAATCATCTCCCACTTCCCAAAGTTACGTCGCTTGCCCAGAGTGAGCCACTCGCGGAAATTGTCAACTGCGCGGGCAGATAGCATGTTCTCGAAAAATTCGTCTGGGGAGATTTTGAGCGCGCCATAGTACGCGGCGATGGAAGCGTCGGAAGTTGTGTTGGGGGACGTAGGATATCCAACTTTAATACGGATCGCCTCAGCCTAGGGCATTGCCATGAGAAAATGAGTCCGGCCATGGCAAACCCAACAGACCTTTTCGTACGCCGCCTTGGACGACTTTTTATCCATCCATTCCACCTTTTCCAGCGACTTCTTGAAAGCTCCAATAACATCTGTTTCGGACCCAGTCAGTTCAGTTGCAATTCAACGCATGACAGCTCACTCAGACTCACTCTCAATAACCTTCTCGGCCTTCTCCCTCGAGTCTCCACCAAACGTCTCCTGCACGAAGAACCGACCAGCCGCAAACCCAAGCGCCTCCTCTACTTTACCCAAGCAATACTCCCCACGATCACCAATGACACCCTTCTTGAGGCCCTGCAACGTCTCCTGGAGGCTCCGAACAGCCTTCCATACACGAGTCGATGTGCCAAGATGCGACCCAAGTTCGAGCGCAGCATGAGCAACCAGGTAGGCTTCAATCACATCATAAGCAGTCTCGTCGATGATATCGTTCAGAGCAGAAGCGTATTTCGGGTACGATGCAATGAGGCGAGTGGGGAATGAACGAGGGGTAAACGTGGAAAAGTAAGTCGGGAAGTGGATCGAGGGAAGGGCGTCGGAGAGGTCGGTAAGATTCATGGGGTTGTACGTCTCGAATGGTTGCCCATAGAGGATGTCCCTGAAAACCTTGTTAGGTGATGCAGTGGACGACAACGTAAAACGCACAAATCAAGTCCGGAATTTGCAAGACGCGTCTCGAATTTAACGACGCCCTTGGAAAGACGGTCCGCTCGTTCTACCGGTTTCTCATCGTCCTTCCTCGGATCGTTCTTAGAGCGATGTGTCAGAGTGATAATGATAAACCTGATTCTGTTACGTACCCAAGGTGGCCAAGGCCACGGAGGCCAGACAGAATCTTGCGGGTTTTGCTCAAGAACGTTGCCCGTAGCAATGTTCCAGGCGCTAGAGGCGACGTTCGCAGCCCATTTCAGGGGTTGGTCATACCAGTGATGCTAACAAGCCAGGTCAGGTTTCAATCATGGTGGGGGTGAACAAGGTACCAACCGGTCTCAATGCGGACTCTTCGTCCAGAGCAAGCAATACGGCGGCAATGGTTTCAGTGTAAACTTTAATGATATCATCGTCTTCGTAATATTCCTATGAAACTAACGTCAAACCGGCACTCTAAAAAAGTCTTGCCACGACTGACCTTGGAAGGCAACCCAGTACCGCCCTGATTAAATTGCAGAGTCATCAAATCGGGGTCCAGACCAGCGTCACCATCGATTCCAAATTGGAACAGTACGTCAATACTGCGAGAATGCAGATAAGCCACTGCAGCTGTAAGGCCTTGGACCGAGACTTTGCGCTCCTCGTCATCGTCGCCGTCCTCGTGTTTGTCGGATGAAGTTGGAATGCTATACTTGCGCCCCGGACCTTTGTAGATAGGCGACTTGAAATCGTCGTCAAGTAGGTGTTTGATCGTTTTCACGACTTCAAGCAATGGCGACGCGCCAATTTTATCCAACAGTGGCTCATTAACACAAGACCCATACAAGTCCTTCAAGATATTTAGTTGTGTGAAGCTCTCGTCACAGAGCGACGTACCTTGAGCTTGGTGAGAGTGCGGGCATCAGGAGAATGAGGATTCCCGGGCAAAGGCAGTTCCATAATCGACTGAATAACCCTCTGCAAAAGAATACATGAGACCCATAGTATCAGATAATGCGAGGCCAACTGACCTTGTTGTTAATCGCGAGCTCGTGGAATTGGCCGTAAATAGGCTTGTCGATTGGGAGCGGGTGGGCATCGAGCCAGCCACCATCTTTAGGAATAGATTAGTGTTGGCCACTATAACTCCACGTATTGTACTCACTAGCATAACTATAAAAACTATCACAGGGGTCCTTAGAAGTGTCGAGCGAATTTATAATATCTGAGGCCATAAGGATGCACTCCGAAGTCAAGCATGGCAGAGGGCTACTGGTCGGAGGCGGCGGCGCAACAATGATAGTGGTGGTAGGACCGTCAACTGTCTTGGTTTGTATGTACGTCTCAGTTTCGATTGAAGTGACCGTAGTAGGTTCGCTTGGTTCTAGGTTGTTGATACGGTGCTGAGCTCCGGCAAACAAGCCGATAAAGACGGAGGAAAGTACAAGAAGAACGAGGCAGAGGATGAGCAAGAATGTTGTCAACACGTTGACGGGTTCGTGTAGCCCTTGGTAGAAACGAGCCCAAAGGGGGCCTTTTGCCGCATCGGAGTGGCTGTCGCCGTGTTCAGACCCAACAAGCAGCGGGGCTGCTTCTAAAAATCAATTGATTAGCCGTAGAACATGGATTTTCTTGCTCGGTAATACCTGGGTCCGTAGACGAACGGGCCTCCATGACGTGTAGAGGCTGTCGTCGGTCGGTTCAAGCTCCAGCCGCCGCTTGTGAACAAATGACGACAAGCGCCATGACAAATGCTGACCTAACCATCTCAGGGCCCGAGAACTTAACTTAAGCTTTCTAACACATCCCTAGCCAATCCCACGTCTAGACTCACCGCAGAATGCATATACCCCGACCTGATGGCGTGCTGATAACGAGCATGCGAATTTTTGCCCTTCGCCTTGCCCACCACGACCGGCAACGATGCATCCCGAACTCGGCTTAACTCGGACTCAATCCAAGTCTGAAGAAGCTGATGGAGCTGGCGTGTCTCCTGGGACGAGCATACACGAGAAGGATGCTGCAGCCGGATTCTTGGCCGACGTGTCTGGGCAATACACGGCGGAGGTTGATATCGACCCCGAGGCAGAACGGCGACTTTTGTGGAAGATAGATTTGCTGTGAGTGAACGGGTTTGTACATGGGAGGAGATATCAACCTAGTTTTGATTAACAGATTAATGCCACTCTTGACCATATCATACGGGCTACAATATGTGAGTGAATTTTCGAACTTCAACTTGGTCATAGTTTCACCCAAGCAACTAGTACGACAAAGCTATATTTTCCTCTGCGTCCGTGTTTGGACTTTTGCAAGATATGGTACGTCTCTATGATTGTCTCCCAATGAACAGATTCTGTAACACTTGTACTGGTGCAGGACCTAATTGTTACGTCCGGAAATCCCCCTGTCTCTTCAACCACTCGATTCTCGACGGCCACAGCCGCCTTTTACTGGGGCTTCATGGTCGCGGCATACCCCATGTCGTATTTACTCCAGAAGTTTCCTGTGGGAAAAACATTATCCTTTATGGTCATCTTATGGGTGAGATCATCGAGCACGGGCAAAATTGCAACATAACTAACGAGTCGATAGGGAGTGATAGTCATGCTCACCATTGTAGTCACATCTTACCCCGGGATTGTTGTCCAAAGAGTCTTCCTTGGCGTGGTGGAATCAGCAGTATCGCCCGGCTTTGTTCTTGTTAGCTCAATGTGGTACAAGCGTAGCGAGCAACCAGTACGCATTGGGCGAGTCTGCTTCATCTCAATGCAACTCCGTTTCCGCTTTACTTATTATCCAAACTAGTATATGGTATTCTGCCACTGGTCTTTTCTCTATTTTTTCAGGCGCAGTAAACTATGGCATAGGCAAGAGCGCACAAAACGCACCACTTGCAACGTGGAAGTACATGTACATATTCGGTGAGGTATTTCAGGTAGTCCATCAACTTTGTACTGATCAGGCTTGTAGCCGGCAGCTGGACAATCGCTTGGGGTTTTCTTCTTCTCTTCCTGCTCCCTGATAACCCCATGTCTGCCCGCATGTTTACGCTCGAAGAGAGAAAACTTGCCGTTCGGAGGCTGCAAGACAACATGACGGGTGTTGAATCCAAGAAGTTCAAGCGCAGTCAGTTCGTCGAGGCCATTACCGACGTCAAGATTTGGATGTACATGATGATGGGGTGAGTCTTAAGCTTGTACTCTAACTAGGGATTAACATGCTAGCTCTTCACAGGGCGGCATTGTATGTCACCAATGGTGGTGTAACCGCTTTCGGTGCCCAAATCGTCAAGGTACACAAGTCCATTGACCACGGATTACATCGCCTAAAGACTAACCTAATTGAAGTCATTCGGCTACAGCTCACTCAAAACCATTCTCATGCTCACGCCCGGAGGTGCAACCACCGCCGTTAGTATCTACGTTACAGGGTAAGCCCACCTCAAAACATAGTTTCCGAGGTATATGCGCTAATAACGTATAGATGGATTGCGTCGCGTTGGAAGAACTCACGCACCCTATTGATCCCACTCACCTGCATGCCCGTAATGGTGGGGGCCATTGTAATTTGGAAGTATGACTGGAGCCATCGGGGGCCATTACTTGTCGGTGCGTCCGTATATAAGACCCCAGATAGCAACCACTGACTCCTAGGTTTGGAAGGTTATTACTTACTTGCGGTATAGCTCCGGTAGTCGGCGCTTGCATCCATCGTTGACCTCCTTTCTCAGGTGTTCGGCGCGCCGTATGTCCTACTGTTAAGTCTCTCTACTGCAAACGTAGCGGGGCATACCAAAAAGGCAACTTCCTCGCGCTATTTTACCCTCATTTTACTCATGAAGGAAATCAAGGCCTTCTCAGCAGCGGCGATCTTCATTGGTTACAACGTCGGAAACATCGTCGCACCTTACCTCATTGACACACGTACGCGAGCTCAGCATTACCCCAAGGCATGGATTAGCATAATCGTCGTGATGGTCTTCTCGTCTATCGCATCGCTTGCGTTGAGGGCGATGTATATCCTGGAGAATAGGAGGCGGGATAGGTCGGAGCGAGGAGAGGACGAGGTGAAGGATCAGAAACGGAACACGGTGGGCGAGGCGGCGTGGAGTGATTTGACAGATAAGAAGAATCCGTACTTCCGTTATGTTTATTAGTAGATAGAGTGTAGAGGTGACTTCTTGAAGGCTAGGTTCGTTTGGCCTGCGTCACACTGTTATTACCTGAGGAAAGACACATTCGGGCAGATACAGTGGAGCCGACTGGTGCGCCTATAAAGTTGGTACCATATATTGACTTAACGGGTTGTACATTGGCTATAAATCATCGAGCGCCAGGTGAAACCTGTTAGTGTGTTAGACATCTGGACTCCTCGAGCAATCTTCTATGAAACTCACCAAGATAACACCGTCTCCACGGACAAACAGCATCTCCACGTTTCTTTTCGCGACCTGCACGTATCGTTAATTCCAGCTCCTCGATCTTGAACAAGAACACACTGCTCACCTTGATGTTTGGGTTTGCAAGATTTTCAGGATTCTCTACAATCATGATAGATTCCTCCACGTCGCTCATGATCATGTTCATATGTCCATCGTACGCCTATCTCAGGCCTCAATTAGTAAGACACAACGCGAAAACAGTGGCGGGCAACTTACATGCAACACCCCGGTCAATTCCCTGTCTCCTCTTAGCTTCACATATACTCTCTCGCTTAGAGACAATCTAATAAGGTCAAACGGCTCTTGTACCGCTCCAGACGCGGTTCCGTCCGCCATGAGGGATAAGTCCGGCTAAAGTCGAGTTGAGTGGATGGCAAGCCATGATTGGAAATGAAAGCTTGAGGTTTCCAGTCGGCGCTTGCAGGTAACGACCACCGGGCCACGAAAATGCCCAAGCATTACTGCGACTATTGCGATGTGTTCTTGACCCACGACTCTACGTCTGGTAGGTCCTCGTGCTCAGCAATACTACGAAAGTCTAATTCTCGGTCTGTAGTACGAAAGGCGCACAACAGTGGAAGGAACCATCTCTCCAACGTCCACGATTACTATGCCTGTAAGTTTCGTCACATCACCCGTGGTTTCAAGGCTAATATACCTCAATGTTAGCTCTAGGACACGACAAAGCCCAAAATATCATTGACCAGATCACCTCGGCATACGAGTCTGGAGGAGGTCCCCCTCGTGGCGGCTTCAACTTTGGCCCGAATGCTTTCGGCCCGCCCCCGCCTTCCTTTGGCGGCCCAGGGTTCGGTCCCCCTATGGGCTTTGGTGGTAAGAGGCGCCTGCAACATCGTACACTGGGTTTTGCTGATGGACTGTCCACATAACAGGCCCTCCACCTGGTCCCTTCCCTCCTTTCCCCCCAGCCGGTTTTAGTGGGCCAAGCGGACCCGGTGGAATGCAAGCTGCGCATCCCGGCATGGGGCTGCCTCCTCCGCTTGGAATGAGAGGTATGTAACGTCTGCCCCGGTTCATGGCATAACTTGCTAACTCGGTCCAATAGGTCCCCCAATGGGTGGTACGTATTGTGATCGAACCTCTGGTAATTTCTGTTTCTGACCGTCCACCCTACTCCAGCTCCTCCCTTCCCACCGAATGGCGCGCCTCCTTTCCCTCCCAACGGCGCTCCGCCCTTCCCCCCAAGTGGCGCCCCACCATTCCCACCTAACGGTGCACCTCCTTTCCCTCCCAACGGTGCACCGCCATTCCCTCCCAATGGGCCTGGTGGTGGTCCACCGCCTG
Source organism: Ceratobasidium sp. 394 (assembly GCA_019616325.1). Classification (NCBI taxonomy): domain Eukaryota; kingdom Fungi; phylum Basidiomycota; class Agaricomycetes; order Cantharellales; family Ceratobasidiaceae; genus Ceratobasidium; species Ceratobasidium sp. 394. The sequence continues at coordinate 4,944 of WSTG01000060.1, read as the reverse complement.
CTGGAGGAGCTCCACCCGGTGGTGTACACCCAGGTTAGCACTTGCCCACTTTAGCTTGTGAATCCTAGCTTCTGACTTTGTGTTGCATGAACAGATCGCATGAGGATGATGGGGAGCCGATGAGAACACTGGCTCTGGCTTGATTTGTACTTCCGTATATGGCTGTTTATATCGCTGAGTTCATTTGGTATTACAGATCCTCGTGTACGAGACTTCAAGATGTCTAAGGCGTGTAGTTGTACCCCGTTCCTAAGTATTCTTAGTGATTGACGCAATAGACATAAAAACCGAGCACGAAAATACTATTTCACAAAGGATCAGGCTAAGGTTTAGATTTACAAAACTCTACGAGCAAGGATAGCAATAAAAATCGATACAAGTGATATAATGGCAAAATCGAGCAGGATAGGAGGACGGGCAGACTGACGAGGACGGCTTGTTGGAGTTGGACGGGTGGTGGTGTTAACAAGTGCTGAAGTAACAGGCGAAGGAGCAGTCGGTGGTGCTGGACGTGGCGCTGTAGCAGTAGCCGCTGGCTCAGACTTAATCGTTGGCGTTGGCATAGGTGTTAAATTGGCCAATTGCTCGGCATCAATCGTGGAAGTCGAGGAGTCGGTGCGCGCGGTATCCAGAGGAGTTGGGCGGACTTGTTCGGATTCGGCTTTGACGGCCTCCTCTGCGTTCTCAGTCTCTTTAGCCTCGCTGTTCTCGCTTGTTTCTGGGGCCGAGGAGGCTGAGGTAGATGCGGCCGGAGGATCAGGTAGAGATTCGAGATTGGTCTGCTGGCAATCAGGGCAATACCACTCTCGAGACCTGTACCGCACATGTTTAGTAGGATCTCTCAAGCAAGCGCAATGAAACTCACAGAGTAGCCAGTCGCTTTCTTTCCGATATCGGATATTCTAGCGCTCCGACACCTACTGCGGCCTCGCCCTTGTGAGGGAAGAAACCCTGCAAGCCGATGATAGCTGCCAACAAGATCAACACAACCGAATGACAAAGGATTGAAATGCCTGGAGCGTACCCGTCCGAACTCCCCAGGCAGGTTGCCAGAGCTCCTCGTGGTCTGAAAAGAGGGAGATAAGAGAGGACAAGGGTAGGTGTGAGAGGATGGGACTTGCAATTGGTAAAGCTGATACATATCTAACAAAGAAAGTCTTGTGAATACAATGATACGGAAATCAAGGTGACTATGCCTACCTTCTTGTGCAACTCAAATCGCCCATTTGGAGTTAATAGCATGATAGAGGGTGGACGGAACGGATACTCTGCTGGCAGTAACACACGACAGTGATACAGGCCTCCCTCAAACTCGGTGTCTGGAGCACCTCGTAGCGTCGCATGCCACTCCTACGTAATATGTTGATCCTTTAATAGACCCAAATGAGCTCTTGGTCCAACTCACAAAGATGTCATTCTGTGTGAGGGAAACGAGGCGTCAATTGCAGTTGCGAGGTATCGCAATCGTGCGGCTCACCTCTAGCGGGCCAGCAGAGTACTCGTGCGAGGGGTCGTTCTGGAGCTCCTTGGCCTCTTGGAGGATTCGCTTCACAGCTACGAGATATCGAGGTCAGGGTTCTGCGGGCATGTTGGCTGAATTGGCACCCTACCAGAGTTATTCTTATTGTGTGAAGATCGAGTAGCCATGGTATTTATGAATGGCTTGAAGGGGACGAGTGGATTGAACGAGTGGCTGGCAAGATGCGTGGTGCGGCAGTGGTGGTCGGATTGGGATGCTCTTTCCCTGATCAGCGACGTGGTCAGAACCTTACACGTGATGCACGGTAATCAATTCATTTACCATCGCATTTACCTCGGACATAAAGTGACAGTTACTCAATAAGACCTAGGATATAAACACACGGGGGTTACAACTAGTAGAAACTACATATGGGGATGAGAAAGATAACACGAGACATCGGATCGTAAATTAAGAGTTTGGGCGGCGAGCGCTCAATGGCGACCAAGGCCTTTGGCTTGCTTTCCGAGGCCACGAGCTTCAGTGCGTTTGGCTTTGGCCAGGCGAGCCCTGCGAATAGCGCCGTTAGATAAAGGGCGACACCTTTGCTGGAAGTACTTGCTCTTCGATAGCCTGGGTCTCAAGTTGCTTACAGTGCTCCCGAGCAGCAAGGACAGCACGCCGAGAAGCCTCGAGGGCTCGGTCGGCTTCACGCTCCGCCTCTTCGGCAGCAGTGAGCTTTTGACGGGCGGCCACCACGGCGGGGTCCCTACAAAAATATGGTTGCCGATATCAGCGCAGAACCAGGACCAGAGAAACCGTCTTACTTGTCAACCGAGGGATCGGACTTGCGAGACATACCGAGGAAGCCCTTTCGACCAGAGCCGCTGGCGCTGCGAGAACCACGCCGGCGTGTCTCTGACTCGGCAGAGCTTACGCTGGTCGCGCTTGAACGACGACGAGAGAACATAGAACGCGAACGGCGAGGGGTCTCATTAGGCGGAGTGGTAGCAGGGGCCGCGTTGGCGTCCGTAGATTTGCGACCACCGAAGAGAGGCATGGCAGGATCAGGAGGAAGAGGGTGTGAGTTGGCTGTTGGACTACGAGAGGGGTGCCTGCCAGGACATTTATACGGGCGTTGTGGGGCTCCAAACACTACGCCATTGTGTGGTCCTGGCCTGGTGTGCTCACCGATGACGTCGTGCCCAGCCAGGCGTGGTGCTAAGATAGCAGGAGCCTCGGGTCCGACGTTGCCCACGAGGAACCTGTGGCGTTTCAGCGCTTTAGCAGCCCAGCGCTTCGCGTCTCCAACAGAGGGATCATATACCAATCATACACCCACCTCTGGAGAATTGTTCCGGTTGAAGTTGTTGTAGCATATAGCTTCTATAGAGACAAACGGCTTGCTCTACGCAGTACATCTTGCCAACAGTAGTTTGGACTGGACGTTCGCACCCACTCGGCCCGACCCACAAAACCGCAACCTACCCCTCGTCAATAGGGGCTTGCCATGCCGGGCTTTTTCTGACATAATATAGCGCCTCTCTCTAAGTAGTGTGCAGGCTATATGCGCTCAGATTATCGAGTCTCGGGTCGCTACTCGTCGTCCAGGCGTGCGCAAACAACCGCCGACGCCCGAGCCCGAGAGCTTCGCAGCTGCTACCTCCAGCGCATTCCCACGCTACCTACAACAGATCATCTTTGATTGGGTTGTATGCGGACTGGCAAACATATTTGTCAGCACCGTATAGAGTCTCGGCAACGATAGGGGCGCGAATTGTATACATTTTGGGTCTCCGACGACGCAAAGAGGACAGGGGTTAATGCGTCATTTTCGAGCGTGGAGCGCACGGGCCAGCTCTGTAGGGCATAAGAAAGGCCCTGGGGAGCGTCGAGGCTGGTTCAAACCACCACCCCCCTCGTTCTCTCCCATCCACTCTCATCCGCTCGCACCTACTCTTATCACTCTCACTCTTACCTGGTCTCCCCTCGACCTCCATGTCAACTATGGCCGCTACTATGGCCGCTACTCATCTCCGCCGCACCCTCTACACTCCACCCTGAGTAAGCTGCTCGAACTTGACAATATAACCAGCACTAAGCTTCAACTAGCAGACCACTTCTGGATCCCCCTCAAACTCTCTACAGCGCGCGGATTGGGACATTAATCTCTCCACCCTGGGGCGGAGCTCGTCGCATACGCAGCTCTCACATTGGGTGGGAGCATATCCCGGGGCCCGCGCTCGACTCGACTGGATTGGGATGGGTCCTTGTACCTTGGGGCCGAGCATCACCTAGTGAGGATGAGCTTGAGCGTGGGGTGCGAAGAATGTCCTGGGGCCAGTCGCAAGCATTACTTGGCGGTTGCCGAGTAAAATGTGAGTTGGGGGCATTGAATTATTGGCATCGACTGACCAGGATTGAACTTAGGCCTAGACGGAGGCTTTAGCCAGACTCGATGACTTGCTCGCCTGTCTAATTAGATGACAACTCGAATGTAATCCAACAAATCCACCCGTGAATTTAAACCTATTGCTTTATCCGTTGTGTATTGTGTAGCGACTAAAAAGCCTGTAGCCACATTCATAACGTTTGCAAACAACGACTTTTCAGGTAGTTTCATCCTCCAACTTGAACACCGTAAAGCCTCATGAGGGCAACGTTTCCTCGAAGATCGCTTTCGCTAAACGTTGATGCATGGTTGCTACACCCCAACTGAATGAGCCAAGCTGCGATCAGTTCGTCGTTCCAGGTTCGTACCAAGTCGGCATAAGACACGCCCGGTAGCTTTTCTACAGACACCTCGAAAACACGTCCGCGCGGGGAGAACAAGATAGGGTGGCAAACTAGTCGAATACAAGGTCGTGTTGATTGATTTACTCTAGAGACCGGCTTGCTCAGCGTTGGCTATCCCAATCCCATAAGCTTGAACGCACCAAGCGTTCTCAAACGCCGACCCAATAGGTTCGACAGTTGTTATTACACCTCAAGAATCGCAGCAGAGTATCACCATGCTCCCGATGAAAGGTCGTGGGCGAGTTGAGATAGCCGTCAGGGGCTGGATAAATCTGCACCGTAGCTGTCGAGCGGCAGTCTCGGGTTGTGAGGCCCGCGAGGACCGAACGTTCACAGGAGCGAGGCGTGTGGTCAAGATCGAAGCTTAACAAGCGGGGATGGCCTGCGAACGTCTCGTATTTGAAAGAAAGTTATCGTCCGAGCCTCAGAGAGGTCGGTCTTATATACATGAGTGAACGAGAGTAAGGGTTCAGAAATGAAGGAAAGTAACGAGTGTGATAATATAAGGTTGTCCGTGGTTGTGGGGTGTGTCAACCCCCGCGGGTATATCCAATACACATTTGCTACGTCGATGAAACTGGCTTGCCCTGCATCGCTTGCGTAAAGTATACGAGTGCTGCTTGACCAATAGCGAGTTCTCCGTTGCCGTACGCGGGAACCTAGAGGCCCAATGGCTCAAGGTACAAACT